>LJIJ01003343.1:0-19593 GCA_001718145.1 Orchesella cincta | reverse complement strand
AATGGGTGCAACATTGGGCAAATTTGTTTTACACACACATGGCTCACTCCAGCAATTCCAACTTGAAATCAACTTTCACTGCAACAAATCAACTGCAACAAGCAAATAATCAAGCTAAACCAGATAATCAGTAAATTAGAACAAGAGTACGCGGAAGCAATTAAAAGCAACATTTCATCAGATGGAATGAATGGAGAGACATCGTTGGAATTACACAATGCAACCAAGGCCACCACAATTGATAATTTTGATGATGTGCAGGTCTTGCAAATGTACAAAGATCAACTTGCAGAAGCTGGACCAGCTCTTTGATACAATCCAAGAAAGCAACAAGATATTTTGTTCAAGAAAGAATCAAGGAGAGAGAATGATGATTTGTCCAAAAAGATGAAAAAGAAAAACAAGAAACACAAGAAAAAACCAAAATTATTGAAGAGCGAGAGCATTCAATCAGAATGGAAATCGGAGCACTCATCAACGATAGCATAAAAGCCGAGTCTGGAAAATGCCTGGTGAGGTTGCTTGCTCACAAATATTTTCAATCCTTGGAACGTAAAATGTACAGCATGGAAAGTGTCAGTGAGTTGGAAAAGTTTCATGAGCCAGAGCGTCAAAGAATTCTGAAGGAGTTTGAAGTTAACAACGTCTTCAATCAAACACACTCACTCTATGATATCCTCAAGAAGATTTGAAAAGTGAACTTGATAAAGTATACCAAGGCTTGGAAACTGTGAATCTAGATTGGAATTTGACGATTACAAAAAGCTTTTGAGCAGGTGCAAAAGGTTTACGCTGAGGAGTCAAACGAGAAATTTCGGAATACAAAGGGAATGACTTGCTTTCTCCCGAAATTAGTTTCGAGTTTCATGACAAAATGGCACAAATCACTATCTCAAAATGTGTACGCCAAAACCTAGTTCCCATTTCGGCTCAAATTGTACTTGAATCAAAAAAATTCTGGATGAAGCCTACCACAAAAAAATATGCGACAATGCAGTGATAGGAATTGATTTTGGGTACAACCAAGCTCCGGCTGCTGTCTATTTCCGAGGAAAAATTCAAAGGATTCCTCATCTGGATCGGAGTGGAGAGACTTACAATTCTACAGCTTGCTACGTGGGCGTCAGCCAATTTGATGGGTATGTGGGGCAATGTGCGGAAAAGGTTTTGGAGAGTTCCCTTCAGTTATCTCCCATTATTTATAATATGAAACAAATAATATTTTCATGGTCGGGTAGCACTCTCAAAAATGAAAATAAAATTAGGACATTCGATTCACACGATGGGGGAAGTGAGGGGCCATTCGTTTCTGGCGTTGGGTT
This sequence comes from Orchesella cincta, assembly GCA_001718145.1. Taxonomy (NCBI): domain Eukaryota; kingdom Metazoa; phylum Arthropoda; class Collembola; order Entomobryomorpha; family Orchesellidae; genus Orchesella; species Orchesella cincta. The sequence goes on along the minus strand of LJIJ01003343.1, from coordinate 18,271 downwards.
TAGATATTCTATCCAGTTTATTGTTTCTAAGCTATTTAGTAAAATTCGGGAAAATGCAGAAGCCTTTGTTGGTCAACCTGTTAAAAGATGCGTGATAACTTTTCCATCGCTATATTTCGGCAGTGATAAAAAATCCGTGATTTCAAACGCTGCAAAAACGGCGGGTTTACACAGGTCACCCTTTTTGAAGAAAATAGTGCTGCTCCTTTAGCAACACAACACGTGAATGCCATTTGGAATACAACTAAACAAGTTTTATACCTGGATTTGCTGCCAAATTATGGGTATTTACTGCTGTTCAGGGTTCTAAAGCTAATTTTCAGTATAGGTCATATAACAGTTATGATGGAGGATTTTATTTGAAGGACAGCTTAATGAAATACTCTGTCAAAAAATTTAGTGAAACTGAAAAGGTGGCGGAAAATGTATTGTTAACTGATTCTTTTGATCTTAGAATACGAACACAGAGGTTGTTGGAAAGTTGTGGCAAAGCAATACAATTTCTGGAAACGATGGATCAAACGACAATTGTCGTCCCTGAGTTTTTTCTGGAAAAACTCTTTCGGTTAACGTCACACGCCAGCAGTTTGAAAAATTGAATACTGCTCATTTTAATCAGATTGGGTCACTTTTAAACAGTTTATTGAGTGCAATCAGCCAAAGAAAGGAGAATGTCGAGGTTATTATCGTTGGAGAGAATAGCAGAATCCCAAAGGTGAGACAAGTTTTGGCAAGCTATTTTCCAGGAAAACATCTGTACATTCCTGGCATGAAGTGGAGGATGTTGTTGCATATGGTGCTGCAGTAAAAGGTGCCATGCTTGCGGCCGATTCTATCAAAGCTAATAAGTCTAACTAAATAGTATGTCAAAATATGCGTCTACAATTAGATTTCATCGCATTTTTGTATGATTTGTGTAAAATCTAAAAATCCAACCGATTAGTTGGCCATACTATTTAAAAATATATAAAGCATCCTAGGAAAGGTAATTATATTCACATATCCATTTTAATTTTAAATAATATCGCCAAAGGTAAACAAATTGATCCGCCATCTGCAATGTGTATTCAGATGACAATATCTCAAAGAATACAAATGCGGATAAAACGATTTAAATTTACATGCTTCGGGAGACTATTAATATTTGCATGAAACGGTAGCCTGACAATAATTAAAATGGAATATGTGAATATAATTACCTTTCCTAGGATGCTTTATATATTTTTTAAATAGTATGGCCAACTAATCGGTTGGATTTTTAGATTTTACAAATCATACAAAATGCGATGAAATCTAATTGTAGACGCATATTTTTGACATACTATTTAGTTAGACTTATTAGCTTTGATAGAATCGGGCCGCAAGCATGGCACCTTTTACTGCAGCACCATATGCAACAATATCCTCCACTTCATGCCAGGAATGTACAGATGTTTACCTGGAAAATAGCTTGCCAAAACTTGTCTCACCTTTGGATTCTGCTATTCTCCCAACTATAATAACCTCGACATTCTCCTTTCTTTGGCTGATTGCATACAATAAATGGTTAAAGTGACCCAATCTGATTAAAATGAGCAGTATTCAATGCTTCAAACTGCTGCGTGTGACGTTAACCGAAAGAGTTTTTCCAGAAAAAAAACTCAGGGACGAAAATTGTCGTTTGATCCGTTTCCAGAAATTGTATTGCTTTGCCACAACTTTCCAACAACCTCTGTGTTCGTATTCTCCATCAAAAGAATCAGTTAACAATACATTTTCCGCACCTTTTCAGTTTCACTAAATTTTTTGACAGAGTATTTCATCAAAGCTGTCCTTCAAAAAATCCTCCATCATAAGGTATATGACCTATACTGAAAATTAGCTTTAAAACCTTGCACAGCAGTGAACACCCAAATTTTGACATCAAAATCCAAGTATAAAACTTGTTTTGTTGTAATCCAAATACCATTCACGTGTTGCGCTGCTAAAGGAGCAGCACTATTTTCTTCAAAAAGGGTGACCTGCGTAAACCTGCCGTTTTTGCAGCGTTTGAAATCACGGATTTTTTATCACTGCCGAAAATATAGCGATGGAAAAGTTATCACGCATCTTTAACAGGTTGACCAACAAAGGCTTCAGCATTTTCCCGAATTTTACTAAATAGCTTAGAAACAATAAACTGAATAGAATATCTAAACCAACGCCCACGAATGGCCCTCAGTTCCCCCGTCGTGTGAATCAAATGTCCTAATTTTATTTTCATTTTTGAGAGTGCTACCCGACCATGAAAATATTATTTGTTTCATATTATAAATAATGGGAGACAACTGAGGGAACTCTCCAAACCTTTTCCGCACATTGTCCCACATAGCCATCAAATTGGCTGACGCCCACGTAGCAAGCTGTAGAATTGTAATCTCTTATCCAGATGAGGAATCCTTTGAATTTTTCCTCGGAAATATATTGCAGCTGGAGCTTGGTTGTACCCAAAATCAATTCCTATCACGGCATTGTCACATATTTTTTTGTGGTAGGCTTCATCCAGCAGCCGTTTGGATTCGAGTACAATTCTGGTGGAAATGGGAACAAGGTTTTGGCGTACACATTTTGAGATAGCTAATTGAGTCATTTTGTCATGAAACTCGAAATTTATTTCGGGAGAAAGCAAGTCATTCCCTTTGTATTCCAAAATTGCACGCTTGAACTCCTCAGAGTAAACCTTTTGCACCTGCTCAAAAGCTTTTGTAATCGTCAAATTCCAATCTTGATTCACAGTTTCCAAGCCTTGATAAACTTTATCAAGTTCACTTTTCAAATCTTCCTTGAGGATATCATAGAGTGAGCTGTTTTGATTGAAGACGTTGTTAACTTCAAACTCCTTCAGAATTCTTTGACGCTCTGGCTCATGAAACTTTTCCAACTCACTGACACTTTCCATACTGTACATTTTACGTTCCAAAGATTGAAAATATTTGTGAGCCAGCAACCTCACCAGGCATTTTCCGGACTCGGGTTTTTTGCTGTCGTTGATGAGTTCTCCGATTTCCAATCTAATTGAGTGCTCTCGCTCTTCAATCTTTTTGGACAAATCATCATTCTCTCTCCTTGATTCTTTTGAACAAACTATCTTTGTTGCTTTCTTGGATTATATCAAAGAGCTTGTCCAGTTTCCTTGCAAGTTGATCTTTGTAAATTTGTAAGAGCTGCACATCTGTTTCCATGTTGGTTTCTGTATCAAAATTATCAATTGTGGTTGCCTTGGTTGCATTATGTAATTTCAACAATGTGTCCATATTCATTCCATCTGACGAGATGTTGTTTTTAATTGCCTCCGCGTACTCTTGTTCTAATTTACTGATTATCTGGCTTAGCTTGATTATTTGCTCATGTTGCAGTAAATTCGATTTCAAGTTGGAATTGCTGGAGTGAGCCATGAGCGTGTAAAACAAATTTGCTCCAATGGTTGCACCCATTATGACGAAGCCTAGGAATATCACAAAGCGAAGCGGCTTCTTTTGAGGTGGGTTGTATGCAGGTTTGATTTCAAAGCCACAACGAGCTTCCTCCCATTCCGCAAGTTGAAAGGATTCACTCGTCTTGCCGTTAAGGAAAACAAGCAAATTTGAACGGTTGAACGGCAATAAAACATGGAATTTTTAAGTACTGTTCGCTTACCTTTGTACTGGCGACGATTATTAGTTGTTACCAAATTCGTTGCGTTTTTGTTACGAACTTGTAAAGTTGGAATTTACGAAACTCGTGTCAAATATCACCAATTCAAAAATAATTTCACTTATTTTATATTGTATGTAAAACTATTGCTGCTGAAAGACAAACTGTCCAGTGGTTTGTCGTAATTAATATTCACACTCTTCTTCATTTGTGTGCGAATTGAAATGAATGAGCTGTAATGATAAAAGCTTGTGAAGTTATTTGAAGATAACTGGAGTTTAGAAATGAAATTTGAGCTGGAGGAACCGAGCAGGATGCACTTCCTTTGATTACAGTAACTCAATGAAACAATCTGGCATTTATGCAAACTATTCAATAAATTACATTTTATTTCATACAAATGTAATACATGTGCAAAAAATGGTAACAAACTATGAAGCCCAATCAATGTCATTTTTATTACTCGTTAATAAGTGCATTTTCAAAGAAATCCAAACCATTTCGCTGTAAATACATACAAAATGATCATACGACTTTTCGCAATATAAACTACGTGGCATTAGCATGAACTAGAACCCGAATCTCGAGTGGATCTCCGATCTATTAAAAGATAGATCTATTAACGTCATTTGTTAGTTCAGGTTGTTCACAAGGCAAACTCATCAAAACTTTCAAATTGATGAAGATTTTATCCTATCCAGCACTAGTATCATATCCTGTAATATCCTGTCAAACGTTCATATGCACAGAAAAGTAGTTTCTGACAAACCATTTCCAAAACCAAGTAATTGAAATACAATGTTGCCGAAACTGCCTTGCTAAAAAGCCCGTATTTTACTCGAATTTTCGTTGCATCTTCAATTCCATAAATGTACTTGTTCAACTTCTTAATTCCCAGTGTCTTCGTTTTCGGAGTTTGCTTGATAAAATTCCTTTTAAAAGCCTCCAACCGTCTAACGCGATTGCAAGGGGAGATTCTCAATCTGCCCCACCCGCATTGCTTATATTGATGAGCTTTTTCCATTACTCGTTTATTTGTTACCTGGGGGTGTAGCGGTTTATTTGAGTTATTTCATCCGTAAAAGTTGCCGGAAGCAACATTTACTCATCATTTTAAATTGTAAAATATTCAATGAGCTACATCTCATTTCATTCAAATGTAATACATGACTAAAATGGCAATAAACTATGAAGCCCAATTAATGTCGTTTTTAATACTCGTTAATAAATGCTTTTTCAAAAGAAACCCAACCATATCGCCGTAAATACATATTAAAAGGATCATCAAAACTTTTCGCAACTGTTTTTTTGACTGTTCTTTTTTCATCTGTACTTTGTTCTTTGAATAATCCCATAAAACCACCAATAGACTCCCGTAATATGTATTAGAAGCCAAAATTAGTAAAAGTAACAAAATGATTCCTTAAAAAATTTAGATAGCCCTTAAAATTCCATCCATGTATAATAGTAAAACATGTGTTTACATGTCGATTTGTTTTATACAACCACGAATCAACTACCCTAACCTTGTTTAAATAGGAAAAATCATAGAAGAATAAAAATTGAGTCTGAAATTAAAATCCAATATCCATGACATTCTTTTAACTTCATTTATCATTTTGAGTTTCCTGTTACTTAATTGCAACTAAAACTGCAGGTAGAACTCTAGAAAGATCTAAACCTTATAAGACATTTGCGTTCTGGTGTGTTGACGAAAATAATTGGAAAGTGAATGCTTTCATTGTAAAAAAAAAGAATAATTATTATGATTCTCATTCACCCACCTACAGTACCTGTCTTGATTCAAGATACTTTCTCAGTTTCGCAAATTCAGCCTTCCTGTACCTATACTTGTATTTGAACAGCTCTGTATTCTCCAAATACTATTTGTAGGCAGGAAACCACAACAAATATATTTTTCGGCAATGTTTACTTATCAAATTAGAATAAATGCTTCTAACTGTAAGTGATAATTTAAAAAGATTAAATGCTAACGCATATAATTTTTGCAATAAAACATGACAAAACATCCACCAGGCCGATTCTAACCCGTGATAATGATCTTATATGATTTTAATATAATCAACGTAACTTTCTTCAGAGTCTGTTGTACTTTTTTGACTTACGATAAAACACTAAAGTTAACTAAACACGCATATCAGTACACAAGATTATTTAACTAGTTAAATTAAAAATTGCATATTGGTTGGTATCGGAACCTTCTTATGATAGATGTTAATCTAGCTGCTGAATGCAATGAAACTTTTAGCTGTGCTTCCACCAGGTAGCCACTACCGTAATAAGAAACCAATTTTGTGTTGGCAAAACTCATCATCATTTAAGCACCTAAAGTAAGACCTAAAGCAAACGAGTGCACTATCTTTCCTTTATACTGTCAGCTTTGAGGAATATAGTACAATACCCGCTATAGTTCTTGCAATGCTAAAGCGTTAACACAGAGTTGCCATTTACAAAATTACAAGTTTTCAGAACTTTTTACAGGACTGGATGGAATATATTTGGAAGCAGTTAATTGTTTTTTCTCCAAACCATATCATCAATACAGGAAGCTAACATAATGACTCATGTAATGATCCAGCACCGGAAAAATCCGCTCTCCTTTTTGAAAGGCATGCGAATAAAGACTCATGGTCGCATTTGGCAAGAAACTACCACCCGACAACTTTGTAGGGTTCGGAGTAATTTTTCAACCTATGCTGTCAAACTACATTTCCTTACAATAACAAGCCCCTACATTTATTTGACAAAAAATGTTTGTTCATTTAAAATCAACCAGCAGTTTTATATTAATCTGTATTTTGACTCTGTGAAAAAAAATATTTAAATGCTTTTGTGATTTGTCCTATTCTAATACGAACTGAGACCTACACACAAATTTCAGATTCGACAGTTCTAAGCATTTACAAAAACTCGGAAAAGCCTCTCTATAAATTTGCTTTTGCAAACATCGATTTCTGTCCATATTCGTTTTTATGTTACGTTAGTTCATTTTTGAAAGTCAGCTTCTTGATTTAAAAAACGAATTAAAGTTTAATTATATAAATACTTTTATAGTTATCAGTTAACTTATTTCCAAATTAAACATTTATCCAGCTTCTGTATACTTCATTAAACAATGACACGTTCGGTGCTCTAAGCAGTTTGTTTGCAGTTTTTAATATCAACTGCACTGTCAATTTCAAGTCCACATGGACTTCCAGAAGTACACCTAAACACTTTTTTTAACATCTTTAAAGATTGTTATATTCACATTTTTACTGCCCACGCTATCAAATCAAAGGTAAGATATTAAATGTTTAAAAAATTGAAGTAACTATATAGTAAGCCAAATTTGGAACTTCTTAATTTTTTCGCTTAGGAAGCAGCTCTTCAAAACTATCACATGGAACAACTAATGTACCTGTAGTTCACTCAGTATTATATTATCGAGAAAGAAATAGCGCTAACGGTCTAACTCTCAACTGCAATGGTGGCAGTATTCAGTATAAATTAGAACGGAACCAAGGCTTCCACTTAACGTTCCCGTACCAATTCTAAACTGCAATGCTCAAATTTACATTGCTCCAGTTGAATGCACTACTTGGAAATATCTGCCATATCAAAATTAAACACGTGATGAGTTCTTGGTTCCTAAACATATTTCGACTCAATTGTCGATTATAGATTTAAAGGAATGCTGAAGGAAGTCCCACGAAAGGTTCCAGTAAGCAGATCAGGTCGATTCTTTATAATGTGTGGAAACCATCAGCAACTGGACGTTCCAGTGATACAAACCCCATAACGTTTGGTTTTGAACAAGATACAGATGTAATTCAGAGGATTGTGATGCGAACGGTTTTGTTCACTGAAATCAGTTGTGTCAATAAGTATGACTATAACGTTGCCAAAATTTACCACACTCAGCAAAGAAATTTAGCCGAGATTCGAAGGAAATCCAAAGACAGTTGTTCTCACCTGGACCTAATTTCGAGCTACGGGGAGCATCGTAGGTGTTTCTGGAATATTTATACTAGGCTGCTTCAATGAATACGTTGAGCTGAGCTCCATATCCACACTTGCCTCGTTTACCTTCTCCATTTTAATTCACCAGTTATTGTAATTGTTTGTCAATGTGTGAAGAAACCCCCTCCCAGAAAAAATAACTCACAGAGAAAGGAAAGTGGGCTCTAGTCTATACGTAACCCACTGGGATAATGATAACTGGTTTGACCACCATATGCTTAGGATTATGTTTCCAAATAGTTCAATTACATACAACCTGCACTGGACGAACTTGGTTACCGTACACTTATCTCACTGTACATAATTTGATAAATTACTTTAGCTACCAGTTAACATTTGAGGACAAGGGCTACCATTTTGTGACATGTGCAAATGCGATTCAATTTGGACGCCTTTCATTTTTGGGTTATGTATCGGCCTTTGACGTCAATATTTGGTTGCTGCTAATTGTTTTAAATTTTAGTATCAGGGGTTTACTTTAAGGGAGTTGCAGTTAGCATCAGGAAAGAAAGCAAACCACTTTGGTTTGTTTTAAAGGTGCTGCTTGAACAAGGTACCAGGATAGTGCACCTCCCTAACATGAGGATTGTTGGGGCAACTTGGATGCTGATGGGAATAGTTATATCGAATTCGTATAAAGGAAATAACATTACGAGATTAACGAGTCCAATTGTTAACAGCAAGTTGGACACCTTTGAAAAATTAATTAGATCTCCGGAACCCTTTGTTTACTATTGCAGAAACATTCACTCAGTTTGTTAAGCTAGAACTAACCCACCCAGAAACTGTGGAAAATTGCCACATTTCAGAAAAGACATTCAACTATGGCTTTGCATGTGCCCAGTATATCTCAGTTTATTTTAATGGCAGTAGCCCCAGCATGAATATTTTGAAAAAAGTCAATGCACATTGAAAATACCAGAAAATGGGAAAGAACTGATTGAAATGGAATCTGCGGATATTATCTAAACACCATCAGTAAATGCAAGTTTGATGCTTATTTGGATTCCTATGACAATGTTTTCAACATGTTTGTATCTCTCAAACAAAGGTTTAAAGGTGGGCCAAATGAGCCGTTTGTTGTCATGAGCAAATTATCACTTCCTGGCACAGAGGAAAAGCATTATTGGGAACTTTAAAGGAGTTTCTTTTGCTTCCCAAGTTTTTGAGAAAAGATTAAATTCATTTGCACAGTCACACCTTCCAAACTGGTGGTCGGACTGGATTCACCGAATTACCACATGGAACGACACTGTAAAGGCGCATAAATTGGATGACAAAAAACCAAAAAGACTTGGATTGGATGACAACACTGTGGTTCTGTTTTACTCGTATTTGTTTCTGGTTCCATTTCCTTGATTAATATTCCTAACGGAAATATTTCGGCACGAGAAATTCCTAAACTTACTGAATGGAAAAGTAATTAACAAAACTTTGATATCTTTACGAAGGCGGGCCAACAAGTTTCTTGCAGGGCCAATATCTACCGTTAAAGTGGGTCAAACGCTTGAGGAAGTTATGAATTTGCCAGAAGTACATGCTGTATTCAAACTACATGAAAACACTAAACAGTAACTTCCCGGAAGTGAAAGTTAATGTTCCCGATCTGGGAATGTACAAAACGAACAATGTTACATGAATCTGAAACAGAAAGCTAATCCCTTTATCCTAGACTAGTATACATCATTCTATAATTATCTTTTCAGGATAAGCTCATAATTACAGAACGAATTCGTGACAAATCATTTTTCAAACCCTAGTTCAGAATTTAACTGTGTCACCGTTAGAAGACATTTTGTCACTCTTTTAAGGTGAAGGTGCAAAGTGCAGAACGTGTCACTTTTTAGAATGTAGACATCCACCGTGATTTACCTAATCTGTGTATTGGTAAGTTTATGAATTAGTAGAGATAATATTTATCTAAGCTGTTATATATTAAGCAACACATAAACCTCGAACCACTCTTTTAGCGGGCTCGTCTTAGGATTTGCAGGTCAATACAGACCCCCTCCTACTCTATAGCTACATCCGGACCCTGATCAGATGGATTAGTCAAAAACAAAGAAAATACATTCAAATTAAAGCGGGGGTTCTAATTGCATGTGACGGCTTATAGTCCTCCACTAGTACTCAAATTGGGATATAGCCAGATTCCTTATGAAGTAGACTTGTAATTATATAATAAAATGTAATAAACGTAATGATTGCTTAACTTATTTGCCTCTTTCAGTGTCGGAATCCGATCTTTCTCACGCGCCCTAACAGGCCGTTGAACTTCTTCTGTTCATCTTCCTTTGCTTTGGTTTTTGTTACTTATTCCCTTTTCAAAATTTTACTGGACTCACTGCATTTTCATAGCACGAGAAGCGTGTAATCGCTACTGCGTAAGATGGTGAAACGATTTCTCTTGAATAAATATAATAAGAGAAATCCACCCCCCCCATTTATGTAAGACCTGGACCTTGATTTCCAAATGCGGTTTGTGTGCCTACGTAAAATTACAGCATTAAACTGACCTTTATCCTGTTTTAACAGGGGTAAGTTAGACCACGTTACTTTAGACCGATTCAAGTTTTGGAAAAAGGCCGACTTTCCCTCAGAAACTGTTTTACCGATTGCCTGAATTTTGCACACACATTTAAACTAAGAAACGCTCTGGAGGATTTTGAGTTTGGATTTCAAGATTCGGAAAAAATAAGCGGAAATTCAAATTTTCGAATTTCTTTAATAATTTAACTGAAAATGCGTTATAATATAGTTTTGCGACAACTATCAAGTTTTAGCAGCTAGAAGCTATTTTAAGACCTAGGTTTCCCAATATATTAAAAATTTTACTAATATTAACTAACATATCTATATCAAACGAAGATCTAAACTAATTTCAAATCTTCTCATCTAATAACTGATTTAAAAACTTCAAATTTTTGCGCACTCGTCTACCATGAGAAATCTCGTCTCTCCAAAATACAATGCTAAAGGTCAGGTAAAATTCGAAAGGCTTTGTCAGTCACGCTTCTCTTCATTTCACGGATTCCAAAATATGTCTCACTTGGATCAAAACAGATTACATGAACATTTGGACACAGTTTTTCAAGAAAGGCCCAAAACCATTTCTCTGCCAGTAGCTCGCGGGTCAACGTTATTTCTTTTAAACTAGACAGCGCCTTTAAAGTCTCCGATGAACAACGATCAACAGTACAGGAATGAGGTAAATGAAGAGATGAGTAAAGCATCCCAAACTCCGTTAAACTCTGATCAAAACCCCCAACGAAATTTAAAAGCTGCTCCATTGTAATATCAATGTGTAAGTCCCCTTTAATTGTTAATTTTTTCAAATTCCACCCCAACATGTGAAATTTTGTCTAATCCCAACAAATTTAAATCCGATAAATGAAGCTTTCTAACGTTCGGAAAACAATCTTGTAGAATTCTGTGGTCACGCATTTCAAAGAAAGAATGGTTGTCGGAATAGAAAGAGTGTGTAGCTGAATCCCATATTTTCTTAAAAATGCGAGTGAAAATGATTCAACGTGATTAAGCCACCCATCTAAACACAAGCTTCGCAAATTCGGCAGATCAGGAAAATGTGGGTATCCAAATGTTTCAAATGTAGGTGGGATGAGTTCCAAAGACTTCAAATTTGGAAAATGACGTAGAATGGATGCAAATGTGAACCTGTGTCGTCTGCCACCAGAATTATTCTTCAGAGTACACTTGAGACGCCAAACGTGATGACCGAACTTATATATTTAAATAGAAAAAATATCAGTATTTTTTTACAGAAACATAGACTTTGATAGTGATTCTTAATCTGTGCATTAAATTAAATTAAATGTGCGTTTAGTAAATGCACATAAATCTTACAAGTGGGAGTAAAGTTGTTGTCTTTTGGGAGTGCAGCAAATCGTTCCACTCTGGACAAGTGTTGATTAAAGAGAGGAAGTCTTCACGTGTCAGGTTATCAAAGCAGCATGCCGATTGCCAAATGCAAATGAAAATAACAAACACAAATGTTTACTTCTGACAAAAAAGTGTCCTACAATGTTATCTAATTTCTATATGATAAATTTAATTTAAGATAATTTGAGAAACAACAATGGGTTCAAGTTTTATCTCAGGATTTGGACATTGGATTTGTGTTTAGTGATTTGAAGAAGTATTGTAATACTTGGCCAATCTCCGTATCTAGTTTGGTCACAGTTTTCAAAAAACTTTTTCAAAAAGAACTTCAAAGATTCGGCTTGTAGATAAAATTCAATTCGGCGGTTTCACTCGGTCTCTTTCCTGAATTATTGTGTCTAACAAAATGATTGGTCTAGCTATTTTGTCAAGAGATTTATGTGTAAAATGGTTCAGCAAGGTGATGGTAAAAAAGTTTTACACCTGAAACGTACACTTCGTTATAAATAGTCGGGAAATTCAAGTCTCCATTGTTATTTACCCAGTTGTTCCTAAAATAAGAACAAAAATGAGACAAGACCATATTTAAGTGAAAGAATGGTGTATGTGAGATAAAATTACCTTTGTTGAGTTTCTATATGTATAATGTAGATATTTCGTACTGTATACTCACATGCAGCATATTTCTTCTTTAAAAACAAGGTACTTTAGTTCATACAAAGAATGAAATGCTTACATTACTTCATTGTATGTTAGAATATTTTGGGCATTCAGAATGTTTAAAAGAACAACATTTTAAAGAAATATGAAACTAAGAAAGTAAAAAACACCAGAGCTAAAAATTCTGGTTTTGTAAAAACTTCCGTATCCCCATCACTAAAATAGCATGATAGAGTTATATATGGTCAATTTTACTTACATATCTTCAAAATAAAGGGATACTCGAATGCACGACTTGTTGTCATTTAGAAGTAAATTTTCTTGATGCAGTACAGAATGTATATTGACTGAAACTTGTGATAACATAAAAATATAATGAACAACCTTACCAAATGCCAAGAAGTACTGATCCTAATTATTTGAATGCTTAGGTACTATTTTTATGCAACTCTTTGTTGTTTTAACGATTAGCGTATTCAAAAAAAATCTCCAGTAATGTGTTGGCGATTTAAAAAACTTCTAATAATTCTTCAATTGCATCAAACAGAATCCAAAGAATGAATGCTGCTCTTTACCGCTTATATATATTTATTATTCATCTGCAATACAGTAATAGTATATCATTCGCTTTACCTTGCCAGCAATAAACGTTTCAAATGTAACAGTTTTCTTAAGTATGTATTCACACAATTGTCAGTAGACTTACATTATAGAAAATAGTCGCAGCTTTCTATTCCGTCACGTATTTAAGAAATATTTTCTTTATCTTTTTAGATATCCAACGAATACGCGTAATACCAGCTAGTTGGAATTGAAAAAAGCTTGTAAAGCTGCCTGAAAAACGAACCTGTACTATAAAACATTGTTCTTATATGATATTGCGCATCTCTCAAACTGTGAAAAAGCATTATAACAATGCTAAAGGCGGAGTAGCATGTGATTATATCGACCTGCAACTAGTGTTTGCACTTAATACAAACTATTACTAATACTACAACTGCTATATACTCTTTAAAATGCTTAATAAACTTGCTACTTGACTCCCTTTTTATGTAACTTAAACCATAACAATTGATGTTCAACAGAATCAAATGCTTGACTAAGGTCTACGAAAGCAATACAATTTTCCTTTCTTAAATCTAAGTTGGTTTTGTATAATAGAGCTAAGGTGAACGCTTGGTCTACACAACCTGTTCCCTTTTTAAACCCTGCCTGATATTCGATAATTTTGCTTTCTCTTTACACCAGTAATTCAACCTTGACACCAACATGGTCGTAAAAAGCTTTGTGACCGTATTAATTAACGAGATCGGTCGATAGTTTGCTGGGTTATCTTGGTCACCTTTTTTAAAAATCGGAACTATTAATTACTTCTCCCATGTCTCTGGAACACTTTCTGGGTTCTTAAAAACGGAATTAAACAGATTGAGCAAGTCTCGTTTCACACTTAAATTGACATTTTTCCAGATTTCATTACAAATTCCATCGCCTCCGGGAGCTTTCTTCGTAGATATTTTTTAATCGCTACACATAACTCTAGCATATTAAACTCTCCGTCTAAAATTCATCGCGCTGTTCTTGAGATCTGGAATTTTAAATTGTTTAGTCGACTTAAAAACATCTTCAAAGTGAGCTTGCCATCTTTCTAAGCTTATATCTCCATAATTTTTAAAATTACTAGATTTCCTAAACAAATTTAACGCTGTCCAAAAGGATTTGAGTCGCACTTACAAATTTTATTCTGAATATTTAAAAAGAACTCAGATTTTTTAGCTTCGCTAAGTTAAGGTATACTCTCTTTGCTTTAAGCATATCGGTTCTGCTCTTACTAAAACTTCCCAAATCAAAAATCGGATCGCACTTTCGAAACTCTTTTACGCTCTTTCTATAGTTTGACTTCGCTCTAATAAGTTCTCTATCCTGCCAGACAGGTGTGCGTCCGCCAGATTTTTGCCTAAATTCAGTTTTTAATCCTGCTGCTTTTGCTGCTTGATAAATCACGGAAGTAATTTGGTTGAATGTTGTGTGTTCTATCTGACTGCCCAACTTGTTCAGGCTTTGGATAAACTTTGATTTGTATTTGTAATCCCACCTTATACGTTTTTCTGTCGTGAGGTTTTCTTTTTTACTCTCACCTCGACCCATATTAATCTGAATTGGACAGTGGCTAGAAAGTTCGCTGTGAGTACATTAAACTTTGCTGCCCTGCTCGCTATACAACTGTTTACAAAACACAAGTCCACTACGCTACTCCCATTTGCATTACAAAATGTAATTTCCCACTTTGGTCCCCTGTTGTGTACCCATTACATAATATCATGTTATTTAAACTATTTACAATAAGTTTTCCCCCTTCATTTACAGTCTTGTCTTTACTAATACGCCTTCTGTTAGCACTCGCAATGTTACCTACTCTTGCGTTTAGGTCCCCAATCAGTAGATGTGGTTGGGTTTTGGTACAGTAGTCAAGATATTTTTAAAATTGAATCATCTCGTTTCCGTTTTACTTCAACGTACACACCAAATTCGGATTTAAAATGACTACTTAAAATATAATCCTTTTTAGCTAATCCACAATCATTCCGGCTTTGTGCCTACCTTTTATATGTTTCTTTGTAGCGTCTAGTAATAAGATTTTGAAAGTAGACTCAAGTCTACTAACCACGAATGTGATTTGATTCTTTCCTCAGTGCACCACGTTTCTGCTAAACAGAATATACCAATCGTTATTACATATATAATTAATTTTTTCATAGTTGTTCTTACTCGTGAGCCCGTCGACATTCCAATATACTACGTTATCAATACCGTTCTTGTGGACGAGTGAACGCTGGCCGGATCCCTATGCTGGCAGATGCCGTTCGTTGATAAAAGTTCCATTACGCAAAAGTATTGTTTCTTCGTCAATCAGCAAACCATTTTTGTTCCACAGAATTCTGCATTTCTTCTTGGCTCCTTGGCTTTTCTTGCCTCCTCAAGGAGTAGTCTTCTGGCTGCTCTTTGTTCCGGTGACAGGTCATAGCTCACATAAAACGGGTGTCCAATTTTTTCTTGTTTGTCCAGACTAAGTCCCTATCGCGAACGAAAATGAACTTAACCTTCAAAAGTCTTGGTCTGTTGTCTTTCTTGGGCCATTCTGTCGGCAAAGTCAATCATTGGCTCCATTTTTAGTTTTTCCTTTAGGGCAATAACTTTCGAAGTATCAACCTCCCTGCATGTGTTGTCTCCCTCTCCACTCCACTTAAAATTAGGGTATTTGCTGAGATTTCTTTTTGTGACTTATTGTCTCGTTCTTGCAGATACTCGACTCTGTTTTCCAGCTGCTTTACTTTATCCTTGAGCTCATTTATGGTTTCTTCTGACCCTTGACCGACTTTGACAGGCTGGTTATTTGTTTCTGTATGACTGGAATCAGTGGCATGAATTTTCGACATATATCATCAGTTGATAGCTTTGATAAGTCCTCCTGTTCCTCGGAATCATTTTCCTCCATTTCAGAGTCATCAGATGGCTCAGTCTCCACGTCAGCTTTTTCCGTTTGCTACTCCCTTGCTTTGGACTCATCTTTCAGCCTAAAACAGTAAGTAGAACAGGGTGCCAGTATCCTTGGGAAGCACTACCAGAGTACAGAGTGTACGTACAACTTTGACTACATATACTATTAAGCTGTGACTTATCTGTATATTAGGGTAATCCTGTCCATGTAAAGATTTCTCTCCTGTTTACTTTCGGCTAGCCTCCCACTTTGCTTCTTTGTAATTCAAAAACTATCAAATTTCAGAATTTCACTTAGTTTTGCTATTTTTGTACTCAGCATCGAATAAAAAAGCTTAATCTATCTATTCGTATGTAGCACGTAATTAAAATCGTATTATTTCACCACTTAAAATAAGTAAAACAAAATATAATCATTAAGCTAAGATTTAGGCACGTCCGCTTTCGTTCGCGATTCCAGATATACTATGCTTCCCATTATAAATATTCATCACCCTTGTCACTTTTCATTCATTTTCATCAATTTCAAACAACATATATATTCAAAATACGGATATAAACAAAACCGATTTTAAGCAACTTATAGGAAATAATATTTTCTGAAGCTAAAATTTTAAACACACTGATTTGTCACTCCCTGGAATTTTGCGTTGCTAGTCGATGGCTATAGGTTTTTCGGCAGTTGAGAAATCCATTTTAGACTAGCAGTAAGTGTCTTGAGCTTGTCTGTTACCAACTTCTGTGAATTAATTACTAGTTTTAGGGGCAGTTAACTCCATTCTTTAAAATACTAATTAAAAACCACACGACTGTAAAAAATATTTCTTCTTTATCTTATTACTTAAAATGTTGTACCTTAATTCTAAAAGTAAGTATATTAATTGCATTATTATTGTTTTATTGCATTAAATTTTTTTTGTATAAATATGGAGTTATTTCAGTATGAATTCCAGTGTAGATATTAATTTGTATTATTGATTATTCTTTATTACTTACTTGAGGGTGTAACTCAAACTGCATTAAGCATTTGCATATACTTCCCCACAATGACATTCGATGTGACGTAATTTGGGATCCTACGGCATAACAGAAACATGAAACATCAACTGTGGTATACTTTGAGAGCTTGTATTTTTAAATGCAGACAGCGCACAAGTGACGTAATATGGTAGCTAGCAAATCACAACGTCATTGCACCACTTTGGTGTATTATATGGCTGAAGAGTTAAGGCTTTGATTTTTTGTAAGTAAAAGTGTTACAACGTAAGTTATTATATTAAAACAGCAAGAGGAAAGCTTCCACAGTCATATAGTCCTCCACATCAGCATGTATGAATGCTATTGTTTTGGAGCAGCACAGTTTAAACTTCTAACTGTTGGTTCGTTTCACACTCACAAAAAAAAAAAATGTCTCCTGGCCTATAAAAATTTCTCAACCAGCGCCCTCATAAAACGCTTTGTGCGACTGACAACCTGACTTTATATTGATTCGGTCCGTAGTTGTAAGTTGTGATGCGATGAAATATAAGTAAATGGCATAAAAATTTTTTTGTCACGCATGTTGTTGTTTACCCTTTTGATGATGTAAATGTTAGGTAGTCTTTCTAGAGTCAAGTCATACTCTTCAGTTTTTGTTTCAAGTTACCGTTCCGTCCATAAATTTTTTGATAACAACGAATAATTTGTTCAGTGTTTTTCAATAGTTTCAGGAGTGGCATTTTGTTTCAAACTTTAATTAACAACTATTATCATTACTCATATATTATATAGTTAGATAAAACCTGCCATTTAGTTTATGAGTGTACAATTTAGCAATTGGCGTGTGCAAGCTATATTGAAATAATTGTTGTTATTCAAAAGTACAAATCATTCTACTGCACGTAGAAAGTATAAGGGTGACAGAAATTTACTGTAACATAATGTTACTACCATCCGTCCACCCAAGAATAATAAAATCGATTTCAAAGACCAACTTTAATCGCCACAACTTATTGTTGGAATCATGATATAAAGGATTGCGTTAAAGTAAACCAACGAAACTAAAAACAATTTCCTCATTTCATGATTTTAATTTGTTTGAAACAAATAGTTTCATTACAAAAAGCCAACGCAATTACTATTGAATAATTAAAAATCTATTAATCAGGACTTTAAAGTAGTTACTAATTGTTGTAATATTTTATATAAGTAATTATTATGGATTATGACAAAATGTAGTTTTCTGCAAGCGAGTTCAGCTTGATTGTGAAAGTATGTAATGAAAATTTGAAAGTGTTTGAAATAATTTACAGCTCCTTAGTTTATTTGAACTTAAAAGGTTTTAGTTTTAATCAAGCATATATAATTCTTTAAGTGTCATTTTGTATTAGTAGAAGTGTGAGTATTAAAACGCAAAACAAATGCATTTTGGAAAGAAAGCCCAGCAACAGCACCGTATAGTTTATGGCATGCTATATATAACACACATCAGTAACACTTATAGCGGAGAAGAAATATGTAGAGAAGGCAGCATGTTCATAGGCAGCCAGGATTGACTACAAAC
>LJIJ01003342.1:0-19598 GCA_001718145.1 Orchesella cincta | reverse complement strand
ATTGTTATAAGTATGCCAATCAAATATTCGAATTATCTATTCGAAAAAAAAGTCCATTCTATACCTGTTGTTGCAATTTCTGTAAGTAGAACAACCTCAGAAGATGAAGAAGCCATTATTGATTTAATGACAGTTACTAAAAGAGCATTCTATTTTAATTTGATAAACTGAGAAATGAAATTAGAATCTGAATCTGCACACAACTTTATGGCTTTTGTAAAACTCCTACCAGAGATTTCTTAAGAACTGCATACAAATTCACGTTGTTTTAAGCTGAGAGGTGACTGTGAGAATGATCTCTCAAACTGAAACGTTTAGGTTTATCAACGTGTCGAATGATCGAATGTCCAGGACATTTATTCAACACAAGTGTAACACCACGTTTTACATGCCATGTAAGTAGTATCAAAATATTCAAGACCCGACCAAGGTATTTGATGCTTATACTAACTTCTTATTAAATTATACTAGGATCAGTATATTATGTAGTATGGCATTGCTGAAATAGTTCTCTATATTAAAGCATGATTTGCATTGTGTTTATTGGTTCATACCTAAATGGTGACAAACTTAACAGTGAAAGAGTAACACGTTCAACCTTTAGTAGTGGATGAGGCTGAAAATGATGTGTGCTCTCATTCATAAGCATCTACATTACGAGAAACGAGAGCCGACTGAGAGATCGTTAAAGGATTATGCAGAATATTATCCAGTATGCTTCCAACTTCTCAGAATCAGTTTCGTATTTTATGAATATAATGTGATGGATAAGCATTAAGACTTTTTCGAAGGAATGAAGCTGTAATAATAATAACGTTCGTAAATTGAAAGCATGGGAACTAATGCGGCAAATATTTGGTTAAAAAATTGTTGCGTGGAAAAAGAATCGCAAAAATTTAAGCCCCTCCGTTTCATGTGCGAAAAACTGTAAACAAAGTAATATATATCTCATTTTATAGTTCGTGATATTTTTGTGTCTTACAACCATATATATTGATGATTGCCGTTTTGTGCTAATTAAATTGGATTATTTCAGCATGAAAAATAGATTTTCCTTTGAGTCAAGTAGTCATACATTAATATAGGATGCAACGTTCAAAATTACAGAATTGAAAAAATGAAGGATGAATCTGATCAAATTGAAAGTAATGCATGAGGACAAAACTGCATTTTACTTTGTTTGTAATGCCAAGCAGACAGCGAGAGTATGTAATGTCCATTTAGAAACATCATTGTGAAAATACGGTCAAAAGTACGAGCACAGCAATGTTATCCAATACTATTTAAGCTCAACCCTACCTGTCAATGAAAAACAAGAAATCTACCAATATTTTATTATTACACTGCGTTGTATTTTTACATCGTTCCGTAATACGTACAGGACAAGCAAGTTAATTTATTATCCTAAATCATTCGAAAATTGTCGCTGACTATCATCGAATGTGTATGTTCATCGACAAAGACCAGCACTATATAGACTCTAAAAAGTTGACCCATTCAAATTCGAATTGGTACTAAAGAATAAAGGTGTTCTATGGTCCTTTCTAAAAGACATTTCCCAAGATTTCAAACCACTGCGTTATTTCTACATCGTTTAATAATATTAATGCAAAACAGAAAAATAAATTATATTACATAGATTTGACCCTGTATATGTTACCTGTAATATGTATAAGTGCTGCTTACAGTTTTAGGCTGTGGTAAAATGCAAATGTAAAACTGAACACGAGGATAGATTGCGAACGACGTATTTGCTAGCAATTTAAAGATACGTATAATATGCAGCATATTCAGTTGGAGAGTTGGCAATAAAAGAAATATTTACTGGGAAACGACGAGTGTTTTTTACTAGGAATATACGATAACGTTAGTAAACTTGGATCTATTTATGAACATTGATATTTTTAAGATTCCCAGTTAACATTCTGGCATACAACAGATCGAAACTTTAACAAAATAATTCTATACATTCCTCTATCCTAATTCAATTTCAATTATTTCTAAATTTTCACATGCTTGTATAAACTTACTACCATCAACATTAATGGACTCATGTCCAACTTCCTCTGTTAAAGATACGGTGATTTCCAAAAAACATTTACTGCATTTCTCTTCCAACTCAGGCCGACGGCATGTTCTACAATGTCGTTTCAAATTGTCTTTTCTGCTAAAGCTTCTGCTGCAAGTCTGGCATTTGAAGTTTTTCACACCTGTCAAAAACAAATTAAAATTGAAATAACGGCTTAAGAAACGTTTAAGGTAAGTAGTATATATGAATTACCGATGTGAGTAAGAAGATGTCGCTCAAAATCCCTTTTCGTCTTAAACTCCGCCTTACATTCGCCACAAGAGAAAGCGTTTTTCATAAAATGCAGCCGCACATGCTTATTTAAACCAGTTTTAGTTACAAAACCTTTACCACATTCATTACATTTAAAGGGCTGTTCATCTCCGGCTGAAAAATCAACAAAATCATGCATGAGAAATAAATGGAATAAAAATTTAGGAAAATGATATAGTGATAACCAATCTTACATGTTACGTGGCTCAACAAGTGGGTATTCAAACTATTTTTATTGTGATACCCCTTACTACAAAGCTGGCATTGATGTTGTTTAATACCAAGATGGACCTGCTTAGTATGACGATTTAAGCGTCCTTTTTGAGAAAAACCCTTGTCGCAAATCCAGCAAGTAAACTTAAGTTGATCGATGTGAGCTGGTGTAGGATTACTGGAACTAAAACTCCAATCGCACGGTTTGCAGTAAAATGGCTTCATTCCTTTTTTCATGCAAGGTAGCAATTTGTCTACTTAGGACTCTATTTTGGCAAAAGTGGCATCTTGTATGTCTTTTCCAATCGGTAATATGACAATTTGGTGAACAATGAGACTTTCTCTTTCCACTCCGTTTCTTATTAATTATTGTTCCATTCTGTGGTAAACAATTAGGACCAGTGATATTGAGATTGTTACAAGAACGTCACGTGGAACTAAGTATGTATATTTCAGTGATTTTCTCAGAATTTTTGGTTCAAGGCCAAGTGTATGTGACCGCTTCAAAAAGATTGCAGTATTCATTCCGGTGATGCCACTGCCACTATCCAACTTAAATATATAAAACGCATATACAATGGACATTAGCCTAGCTTAGAACTACTACTAGAACCAAAGGAGTTCTCAATTCTTTTCATGCAATAATGCATGGCAAAAATGTTAGAGTGCATTGGGCTTATGGTTATTAACTGTAAAATTATTACTCATATAAAGATACTTGGAAATATTGTAGAGGTGTATTATCTTTTTCACAAGGTGTGGTCTTTAAGAATGTGTAATGCGTGTATTACTCTTGATTTATATTACATTTTTGTGGTTATTTGTGTGAATAGTTTGTTGAATACATATAAACGTGCCCTTTAAAACGAAACGTTTTCGACATCACATTTCAGGCCTCTACAAAATGAAAACAAAATGATTTTTGATCGTTTTGTCCTGATGAAGGTGTTAAGTATTTTGACACAGAAAGCTCGACAAGGAATAAAATTCTAATCAAAAAATGTCCTCTCAACCCGATAATTTTCATCAAAATGAAAACACTTGGACTTCCAGGTTTATTTTAGTATAATGTAAAACACAACCATGTATTACAAGTCAAAGTTTTGTTTTGCATTGCTATTAGCTGATTAATTAACTCAAGCTACCATTTACAATTCATTTTAGACTCAATTGCCTACCAATATTTAAAAATGTTATTATTTTATTGAGCAACGATAAAACATTGGCATTATCTACGTCCTTGTTTTTCAGTTATAAATCATCATATGCTTAAGTTACTGCATGTCATTTGAGTTAACCAGCATGTAGGTTTCTCAGTTTTCTCCATTAATGGATGCAAGTAATCGTAGGAAATCCAGATGGAGAAAGTTTAATTTTGCTTGAAAACTTAATCCATTAAAACTTGATTTAATAGATTGTGCTAAAATGTGGGACGAAATTTTTCGTTATTCTAAAAATTCATTTGATAGAATCCTGGTATAAACCGCAAGTACTCAAAGGAAATATTATGTTTTATGGGGGATCTTGTAAAAATTAAAAGGAAAACAGTTACCACAATTCGTCTTACAATCGAGAAATTTTCATAGGTAACCGATTAACTATCAAAAAAAATATTATGCCGTCGAACTGCAAAATTTTTTAAAACCTGCATAGTACTCGGATGCATTTGATCTAATATGCAACTGCACTGTTGAGAAGGATAAGGCAATTATCTATTGTAGTTTGTCCTACAATCAGTAACTTGTTAGTCACTGTTGACATTATGCTGACATTTTGAAAGTCACTAAAGTCGTGTCGTAACGACATTAAATCCTGATGAAGCTATGCGTGACAAAGGAAGCATGGTTGCATACAATCAAATGTGAGTAATGACTTCATGGGAAATGAAATGAGAAAGCATATATTTCTTAATTTTTAACTAAATCAAATCAGACATGTTGACTTACTGCAATTGTAAGGCATCTTCTAAACTGCGTACGATCGAACCAAACTGGACAATAGTGGCTGTGTAAATTATTATGACCTCCGGAAATTCGGCCAACACGTTGCACTTATGCGACACAGTTTTGAGTGAAATTGTTGAAGTTTTAACTTAAATGTTGTCTAGCAGCTCAGGGATCCACTTTTTTTAGTAGTTTAGTGTCTTGGTTTCTTGTCTCGGTCAAAAAATATAATTTCTAAATTCCACGTCGCATGTCCTATCAACCTACTCCATCCTGAACAATGTTTTGTCGTTTTAATATCTGGAATTGCCTATTTTTTACTCATGACACAAAATAAATAAACAAAAAACTAACTGAAGACAGTGTAGCTTCTGAATATTTCGAAATAACATGAACGACGAAGGGTTGGTAAAGATTTTGTAGTGAATAACACCAGTTGAATTCCTCTTTTAATGTGCCTAGATTCTTTTATTTTGCATAATTGAGTATGACTTGGAAATAACATGTTATAGTGAGTCGACTTCGTTACCGTGTCTTGTCGATTTTTGCATTGTGTTTCGTTTCGTTTTTGAGGAATTTTATTATTTTTCGTGAAGTCAGGAAAACTTGTTAAAAATTTGAAGCAATTTCAAACGCACACTTTCGAATATTAGACCAATGCATAATTAGTGAACCAGCATGCAGAAATTCTTGTATTACTTAATCTACATATGTTATTTTAAAGTAGATCGAAAAATAGATCTGGACTAATAGCTTATTTAAATCAATGTGCTTCAGCGTTATTCTATTTAAATGACTAAAGTTGAAAGGTCTCGTAATTTAAATATTGAAATATCATACCCTAAAGGATTCTAACATTGCCCCATAAAGGTATTTTTATAGTGTAAAGCAGTCATACTTCCAGATCACCAATCAGTTTTATGACAAAATACGCATTAGGTTAGGAATTGTACGAAGAACATTGGCTTAAAAATTTTTATTTCCGGATGCGAAAGGAAGATTTTTGCTTGTCAGCGTAAGCTATTCGCAGGCTTGTTCCTAACATCCTAACCATTGCTCTACATTTGTTCCTAATAGGCAAACATGGCATAACCACGCCGTAATAGTGGGTCTAGGCGATTTGGCCTTGGGAAACTTTGCCCTTTTGGGTCATTTTGTTTTTTCCCCACTTTTGCCCTTGCAGAATTTTGCCCTAGGAGAATTCTGCCCATGCTGAATTTTGCCCTTTTGAAAGTTTGGCCCTTATGGAAAGTTCGCCCTTAAGCATTTTGCCCTTGCGTAATTTTGCCCTTTGAGAAGACGCCCATTTTAATATTTCACGCTTGTAATATTATCATTTTCACCATATATTGGTACTCCTCGTTTTCAAGAATGTACGATTGTGGAGAAGCAGTACCAGTATCTCCATCTTCCTCAAGTGATGACGAGGAATAACATATTCTAAATATTTGTATTCCATTCTCAATTGCTGTTTGATGGTTAAATGCTGAGAAAGTTTGAATAAAAAACAAAATCTAAAATCCTAGAGAGTTTTTTATGAGACACTTTTTGTCACACACACATCTTTGTCAACATGTCATGTCAAGAACCGAGACTGATCGTATACATTTCTTATTGACCGCAAAAAGCAGGGAGCCGATACGTTTATCTTGTCATCAAATTTAAGTTACTACAATGCAAAAATATTCACAAATAATCAGTTATCTCTACACTATCTCTCAAGTAACAGCTTTATCTTACCTTCAATGTAGAACTGAATCAAATCCAGGTAGGTATATAAGCATAAATAGGCATTCACGCACCACTCACTGACAGCAAAGCTCCAGAAGTAAGAGCTCACATTTTATTTATATTATGCCAATCAAGGGCCTCTCAAAAGTCATATTAAAAACCAAATACCATGCTTTGGTTAATTCAATTATCTTTTTAAAACCTATTCACTTGCCCACAGTCGGAGATTGAAAGGCCGCTGGTGAACGTAATTTGCAAAATTCAAATTCTAGCACAATTTCGAATGACAACCATCACAGCTCAGTCAGAAATCAACGCAGCTACAAAACTGCACTAAAAGATGCTGAACCCAATGGCATTGAAACCCATGTGGATGAAATTAGCTGCAGTCAAGTTACTGTAACCACTTTTCTTGTCGAATGAAAAGGGTGGTTGACAAATTTTCTCTATTTTAACAGCTCGAATTTTATGTTACACTTTCGGGATTCTTATGTATTGTGGAAAAACACAGAAACGAATGTATAAAATACTTTTACTCATGCGGCAATCTCCTGTAAAACTACATTATTTCCTCGTCCTTTTTTATTGAATAAACTTCATTGAACGTTCAATGTGGAGTGGTTATCATGAAAAATGCAATAAAGCTGCTCGATCTTTTCTGATTTTTTTATCCAAGCTGTCCTGTAATTTCTGCAAAAACGGGTCAGAGAAAAAATTGCTGCTTAGAAGTAACAATCAAGAGGTTTGTGATCAATGATAATGTATGTCCCGATTATTTACTGCTACCAGCGAACTGATGTTAGTGGGGCAATGCAAGGAAAATATCTAATTTATAATACATTAGACGCACTAGAAAAAAGCTGTTCATTCATGAAACGAATTAACAGATTGCTGGTTGTATTATTGTTTCGTGTTGTTTTTTACGGATTCCACCATCAGTAAACTTGACTACTAGCAAAAGTTGTTTCTGCAAAAAGTAAATATTTATAACTATTGTTGTGTAATAAATAATTATTACTAGTATATGCTCATACAACACTGAAATAAAATTCAAGGGATATAGTCTCTGTTTGTACCTCAATAACTGTTTGTCAGTTTTTTTTATAGCTTGTTGAGGATCTAGGTTTGGTGGGTAGCAATAAATAATCCTGATATTTTCAGACACATAAAAACCATACATATGCTTTTAGCAAGCACAAACTTCTTGATTGCTTCTTCTAATCAACATCAACTGATTTTTTTCCTTTAACATTTTTCCGCAGAAATCGCTAAAACAAAGAAATTTTTAAGACATCCAACAGCTCTGCAAAGCAGATCAAGCAAAAACCACTTTTTTATTTACGTTTGTCTACAATTTTCACAAAGTTTTGTTAAAAAATTCTGGCTCACGTCCATTCATTCATGCTAATTCATTTGTCCATCGGGGCAGCCACCCACCTCTCTTCTTTTTTGCGTTTCAGGTTGTATGCCACTCAAGTTATAAGTATTACTTTAGCGTATGCAGACTTCCAAACAACACAGGTAGAATGTCCACTGAACATTACAAGGACTATGTTGAACTGCGTTAGTGCTGAAAAGCATCCAGGAATTGGAGTGTGTGGTGGACGAACACAATGCGAGGACGGTTGTACAATTAAAGCTATCATAAGCGGGTGAAGATCTAACACCGGATGGCGGAGTGCACAAACAGTTTCAATGCATTCCAGGGCTAGCGTAGAGTACGGCCAGTGTCACGCTTCGGCTTAAAATAATGTGACAAGTTCCTATTGCCCAATATTATACAATAAATAATGTTTTAACTGCATATAAAAACGCTAATTTATTTCAAGCAACTAAGAAAGCGACGACTGTTAGTGATTAGGGTTGAAGTTCGCTTTATTTGAGGCTAATCCCAACAACAGAAATGAAAACTCTCCAAATGAACATGAGGACAAAGTGGTCAACGCTGATTGTCAATATGCCGCTATGATTGCTGCTAACCAAGGGTCGTCTTTAGTTGAGTGCGGTAGGTGTTGTTGTTAAATTCTTGGCGAATTAATCTCATCATTTTTTATTTCGAGAAGTGGTAAAAAGTATTTACATTGATGCATTGATATTTTGCTTTTGATCCTCTAGACAGATGAGCTCGGCTATTCACTATTCACATTAACTCCATTTACAAAACTGGTCTATTTTTTCTCACATTCCTCAAGGTCTATAGTTGGAACCTGAATAATGCTAAACATATAAGAATATATAGAACGAACTAAGAAATAACAAGAAAACACCACACATCACTTCATCACATGCCGTAAGGTATGCAATGCATTCCAGCTTTAACATTAGAAGTTTTGATCACGTTTTCACATCTTCCAGATTTCTACACCTGAAGCAGTCTATTTATTTAACCCTCTCTTTTTGCATTTACAATGGAAACTTGAAAACATTGCATTCATGCACATATATCTTTACTTCATTGCGAACCTGATAAACTGCAAATCTCGTCTTGTTTTTTGCCGTATTCATAAACCTGATATACTTGTAAAATGCTCTAAGGCCATGCATGTTTGTACAAATAAATATTATAATTCGCACAAGGGGTGGTTATGATCCACCAAGCAGTCTGAATTCACAACCTCTGAGAATCAAACGAAATAAGGATTTAAACAGATCGCCTTTATCAGCAATAGAAACAACGTTGTTGACCAAATTATATATAATCTTTGTTAAACGCTTACCTAACTAATTCAAATATCTTGAAATTGACAATATTAGCTATAAAATGTGATCCAGGATTAGCTTGATTGGAACCTACACAAAAAAGTTGAACTCAATATTCAACCATGGAAAATTTCAATCCGTTTAAAAACTCAACTTCGGAATTTGATTATGGTGAAAGTAGTGAGACCTTTGATTCTAGCGTTGTTTGGTTTGCCAACCAAAGCGGAAGTGAGCTAAACTGCACTGATTATGAAGACAAAGCTGGAACTAATGGCGTTGAGTTTATTTTTCACGGAGTGGGAATAATATTTCTAGCACTATTCGGAATTCCAGCAAACATCCTCAGTTTGATAGTGTTACAACACCCGAAAATGAAGTCTTCTCTCACCACCTTGTTGTTGGGACTGACAATTTCCGATATATTTGTGATAGCTATTACCTTCCTTTTATTTGCTTTTCAAGCGATATTCAAATATCTAAAGATTTTTTCATGGTATAATGTGATACTACTTCCTGCAGTTTTACCACGGCTGTTTCCAATACTTTGCATTGGTAATTACTTAATTACTTCATATATGTGAATTTCAAATAAATTAGAGATGATTTGTTATACATGAAACTCCATTTCTCTGTTTCCAGCATTTATGAGTTCTGCATATTTCACAGTAGTCGTCACACTAGAAAGGTATTGATTGATCATACAATTATGATACTGAAATTTTAACGATCTGCATTGAAAAATGTTTACTTAATGATTTTTGCAATGAACTCTAGGTACATTGCTGTATGCCTTCCTTTAAAAGCACGTTCCTTCTGCACCCAAACCACCGCTCGTAACTCTGCAATCGCTGTGATCATCCTGTCCATTCTGTACAATATACCTCGTTGGATTGAATATGAAACAATTGAAGTGAAGCCGAATTGCACAGGAAATATTAGATACACTGTTAATAAAACGGAGACGGGATTCAATAAAGACTACCGTTTGTACTATGCGAATCTGAGTAACTTAATTGTAAATTTTTTCATTCCATTCAGCATTTTACTGTTCTTCAACATTACCATTTATTTCGAGGTAAGTCTGCGTTATAAATAAAATATATTACATGATTTTCGCGTTAACATCCATATGCTTATAAATTTTTGGTGGATTTCTCTTCCAGGTGAAAAAGCAGCAGCGTAACAGGAATTCACTATCTTCTTGCACAACCAACTCTCAATCCTCCAGCAACAGCGAAGATTTGACACTAGCAGGAATGCTTTTTGGGATTGTGATAACGTTTTTTGCGTGCAACATGCTATCCCTTGTGTTAATTCTGATGGACACCTTTGACATTGAATATTCCAAGGATTTAGGCGCTATTAGTGATTTTTTAACAACGTTTGGTTGCTCCACCAATTTTGTGTTCTACTGTCTGTTTGGCAACAAGTTCCGCTCACAATTGGCAAAAACATTAGGCATAAGTGAATTGTCAATTAACAACACTAAGGATTCTTCAAGTGATAACAAAATTCGGATGCACTCAAACGCTCCGACTACCATCAACTCAGACTGGAAATTGGTGGAGAGCACAAGTTCGAATGGCAACAGCTCGGCAAAAGTTCAACCCAGTTGCATAAACGCAATGAATGACACTAAACCAAATGCTGTTGAAAACCATGTGGATGAAGTTAGCTGCAGTCAAATCACAGTGACCACTTTCCTCAGCGATTAAGGAAACAGTAATTGAGTAGTGAAATTTTACAGTTAGACCTTTGGGTTACGACACTAATCTAGAACACCGAAATGAGAATATTTTCTCTGTGCGTATGTGTAACCATAA
The DNA here is from genome assembly GCA_001718145.1 of Orchesella cincta. Taxonomy (NCBI): domain Eukaryota; kingdom Metazoa; phylum Arthropoda; class Collembola; order Entomobryomorpha; family Orchesellidae; genus Orchesella; species Orchesella cincta. The sequence continues at coordinate 8,847 of LJIJ01003342.1, read as the reverse complement.
TTTATTATGACGTGCTGAATAACGATTGTTTTCACTTCAACTGAATACGGCTGGGCTGGTCATCCATCATAGTGCACGTAGTGCCCTGGCTGGCAAGCCATTATATTCTTGGTATATGAAATTTTCTTTTTCATGTTGTTTTGTGTTCACTGTTGTTTCAACAGTAGTTGTTGCTCAGTCTGCCTTGCCTTAAAACGCATTAGAACTGCTGGCTCATTTCAGATTTTTTTTTCAAAACTTTCCTGTAATTTATGTAGGAAAATGTTGAAAATCAAAAAAGAAATCGGTTTATTACAAAATACAATCAAGTAAATACTTATATTTTGCTGCTCACGACTATATTGGGATTGGTTTTGTTAACTAATACCCACCAAAAATTCTAAATACAGGGCTATGCCCCAAAATGCAAGTCTACCTATTAAAAGAATCCTCAAAAAGCAGACAAACTGATAACAACTATTAGTGAGGGATAAAAAGAGACGTGGTAAATTAAATCTCTTGCATTTTATCTTAGGGATGGATGATAATGCATGTGGATGGATAGTTTGGTTGTATGGCAAGCAAAGAACTAAATTTCGCCCAACGAATCAACAGGGTGATGTTATTTAAGCATGTAAATTCCATCTTGACTAGTAAGCTTGACTATGCATAAGCTACTGCTTCTGCATTATGAATTATTATTTTGTTGTGTTTAAGTATTTTTTCTTCTCCACACATCAACAGCAACTTTAGTATCACCAAAAGGCTCAACAGTTGGGCTTGGTGAGTTGAAACAAAAAAACAACAACAATGATAAATGTTTGCAAAAGCAACTCTGCACTTTTAAGCCTAAGTCAGAATGCTGGTTTGTTAGGTAGGTAGATTTGCATTTGGATGCATAATCCTGCTAACATCAGTTTCGGTGGGTTGCAGTAAAACATCCTGATATTGTCAGGAGCAGCAAAATATAAGAATATATGCTTCTAGTAAACACAAACTGCTTGATCGTATCTTCTAATCAATATTATTTTCTTTAACATGTTTACGCAGAAATGGTAGGACGGGTTTGATGAAAATTCTAAAAAGATCCAGCAGCGCTTACGCGTGTTGCTTGCAAAACATATCGACATCGAGACAACCTGTTCCCAATTTAAGATTATTTTAACTTCAGTTAAACGGAGAAACCCTGAGACTCAGGGACTGAGTGTTCACCAAGCACGGCTACCAGTATACATCATATTCAAGACGCATGTACAGTAGTCATATTACTTTCATAGAAAGTAAGACCACGTTCCTGCTGGTTTGAATATTAAGATGAGAATAAGAAATAAAGAAATGGTATTTGTTACCTTTTTGATAACTCGTTATTTCGTCCTTTTTGACGTGTCTACATTATTGGTACAAGGTTCTGATTTTTCACAATTCGTCATTTTTGTGGCCGTTTTATACCCTTCAAGAATTTAGCCACAATTATTTTTTTCAAACATAAATACAGTAGGTCTCCTGATCAGCGAAATTTTATGATATAGGGTCTGGCAATTAATGATTACTTAATTCTAACATAATAATGTACGTAATACTTTCCATGTATGTAATGTATAAAATTCCCAGAGCACTACTCTCTTTCGGTTATCCTTGCTAATATGCCATGTTTTGATTCATTTCTTGAGCAAAAAAATTATCCATTGAGTAAAAACATGTTTTTATTTAGGCACGTGCATACGCAAATATGTGTACCTGCCGAATTACGGTTTTAGTTTGACCTCAATAACTTAGTAATTAGTAATTAGCAGATACTAATGTTATCTATAATCTATGTAATAAATGTTCCCTGTAGAGGTTGTTTGCATCTTTTATGATCGTATTTTGGAGCTTTTTATAAATTATTCAGAAACTGTTTAGTAGAAGTAGAATACATCCGTTTTTTGACGTGTTCTGACGCCAATAACAAATTAAGGTCTCTGTAAAAAATATATTAAATGTGTAGATTCTAATTGGCATTGTTGGGTATTCAAAGTCCAGCATTCAAATTCTACTGATCCAACACGAATAAATTCCTTATTTCTCCGAAAAATGTATAAAGTAAAAAAATTAAATCTGAACAAAGTTTTCAAAAACTCATTACATCATTTAATTTCACTTCTTCGTTCTGCAAAACATTAATGCGTTCAACAACCATTTCACATTTAGAGTTTTATAATGTGTTTTTGGTAATTTTCAATCAAAATTATACAGAAACTAACTTCAGCACACATTTGTTTTTCTGTCTAGGATGAATTGCGCACACTATGTAATTATGAATGTATGCATGTTAATGTAAGCTTAACTCTTCCTTGGAAATTTTGTATCGTTCATTATAATGCATTCATGTGTATAATAACAATTAGGGTTGTGTCTGATTTTAATGCTGTTTGATGATACTTGTGAAAACAGTATAATAATTGAGCACACAGGTTGTTTTAGAGCAATGTCTCTTGATCTGAAATTGTTCATTCGCCGGTTTGTAAAAAATTTCATTTTTTATTGTCTTGTCATTTTATTGTTTTTAGGATTAAAAACATTTGAATTTAATTGAAATCTAAGAAACAAGGCAAATTATTGTATTAGCAACACTATCAAAAAAATAACACGAATCTACTTGATGATTTAAATGTCTACATACTTGCAACAAAAACAGTATGGTTCCTTAAAAGCCTGTTACATTGAGAACTTAAATTGTGATAGTTTTAACATGATTAAAATATTTGACATATTAGAGAATATTTTCATAGATTTTGGAAATAGCTGGAGTAGTATTGATATCTTCCCTGTCCTTTATAACAACGGAGAAACGGTGAGGACTGCGAATAAGTCCTGAAGTTGCGGTAGGATCTGCCTTTTCTTGGACATCTCCACAACTAAACTCAAATTTTTGAACCCAGCTGGTCAGGTAGGGAAAAATGTTGTTATAGCAAGAGTTTCACCAAGACAAGCCCGTTTTCCAATCAAAAATGCCAGACTGGTACCTGCGTTTCTATTAATGCTACCATCAGGGTTGAGAAATCGTTCGGATCGGAAGACTTCCGGATCGCTCCAGGTTTCTTTATCCGTTGAATTGAAGAGGGCACATTAGCGTATCTGGCAAGCGCGCTATGGTAAGATGGGTGGACAAATGTGAGCTCAAGTTAAATTCCTAGCTTGGGGCGAGTTTATTCTCCATAATAAATGCGTTTTCTTAATATCATGTTGCATATCAGTTTGAGTATTTTCCAATGCCTCACACCCCCTTCCTGCGAGCATTACACCTAATGGCTCATAGTTAAGGTTCAGACTTGTATTATCCCGATTGTATTTGAAAATTGACAATAAAGATGGTATGGCAAATGCCGACAACCTTCCAATTAACTTTTTTTGTTGGATCATTGCTTACGCTATACATTTTATTTATAATATGGATGAACGAGCTTTTACAGCTCCTTCAAATTATAGCATAGACTTGACTAGATTGAGGGACAGTTATTTTTGCGATGACCGAAAATCTTAACGCAAGTAACGTTACAGCAGCGTTGATTCTGACTCAATCTCAGAGTGCCCCTTACTGGAACTTAAACTCGGCAATGAATGTTGTGACCTTGTTAGAAAACTTGAAAACGTTGTAGTGTTTACACTGATCAGAGGTTGATCGACGAGGACAGATGCGGTTTAGATGTGGTATAGGAAACTAAACTATTTTGAAAATTGAAAATAGTAGATAATTGAGTGGAATAAAATTGTGAGAGAATTTTGCTATAATAGTGTGAGTTTTGACGTCAGCAAAATCAGAGGAAGCAGGTGGATTGTCACCGGGAAAGTTTGGATTGTTGATAAGACACTTCTACAAGATGAAGCCAATGTCTTTCCATAATGTCAAAATTTGTAAAATCTAAGGCTGCATGAAATTGGAGCTAATGCTATCTGTCCGATGAAAAGATTTAAGCTGAATTAAGCTGGTGTTCACAATATGCTGATAGAATAACTTGTCGAAAGATTGGTATGAGAAACCAAAATATTTTGAACATTGGAAATAGTTGATAATTGAGTGGAATAAAATTGTGAGGGAATTTTGCTATAATATTGTGAGTTTTGACGTCGGTAAATTCTCAGTGTGAGAAAACAATAATTTTTTTTAAGGAAGCAGGTGGAACATAGGGCCAACGGCTAATTGTCCGAGATAAAGATTTAAGATGAATTAAGCTGGTGTTCACAATATGCTGATAGAATAATTTGTCGAAAGATTATATTATGCTTTACTATCATTCTTTGTATATTATATCTAAAAACGACTCAGGAACAAGAAATGATACAATTATATGATAACTGGTCTGTTTGCAAAGAAAATTCGCAAAAAAATGCAATTTCTTGCATTGCATTTAAAAAATTCAGTTTGGATTTAATTTATTACCAATAAGCATGCGTGGCCCATGATAATGAGATCAAAGTTTAGACAAGTTAAATATTGACAATTAAAAATTTAAATATTTTTCTGGCAAATATATCTTCGTTGAACATCACAAGGGCTGTAGTTGAATTGCGTTCGTGCTGGAAAACATCCAGGAATCGGAACATGTGGTGGACGAATGCAAACTCTTTGGAGGGTCACACAATTGTAGCTGGCATAAGCGGGGGATGAACCAGCACCGGATGGCCATGGTCCTTGAATTACAGCAGGAAATTCGGTGATTCGTAGTCCATTACTTGCCCAGTGAGCTGGAATCCGGCCGATACGGGCCACCGCAGACGTCCAGGCAGCATCGCTTGAATTTCCTTGAGTTGAGTTGAAATAGTTGTCAATTATGGCAACTTCTTCAGGGGATTCTACAGCAGCAAGTGACATTTGGAATCGGAGTGGACAGCCAATAGCCCTACTGTGAGTGAAGTCCCCAACCTTTAAGCAAATTATTAAATAGAATTAGTCTGCAAATTTCTCCAGCTTTTCTGCATTAATTGACAGTAGCCCAAAACTAAACTCAGAGACGAATTTGTATTGCAACACTTACAACTTCGGGAGCAGTAATGTAGAGCTCCTTGCTGCTGGTTGCTCCCATTAGTATCAATCCTTCTGGAACCTCTTGTTGCGAAGACAGTGGAGACGAATTAGCAGACGCAAAGAGGACTGCTACCAGAACGCTCAATGAAGGAAGGACTTTAAATTGCGCCATGATCAATGGGTAAACTTGAATTTTGGAGGTTGGAGAAACAGTGTAAATTAAATTGTTTACTAATTTGTATATTTGTGGTTATCGTTTCAAAGCTACAGTACTTTGATTGTCGTTGATGATTCAGTTGCGGATTCGCAAGCTTGACTGATTCTTGTTCTGATAGCCAGACCGGTATTTATATTTATTGTTAAACCCTAATATTTGTACACATCAAAGCAGTATCCTGGAAGACGCACATTGATGTGGAGATAATACTATTTGTGCTGTGTTTACGTCCGCATTTAGGTAAGCGACAGGATAAATCAGTTGTCAACATTTTCACTTTTTTTCATAAAACATGGAGTATGCACACAGTTGTATACTACGTCAAATTATGTTTTAAACTACTTTGCGTCATTGAAAATTAAATGAATGAAAATTATCTACATTCAGATCCGTCAGCAGCCATCCACTTGAAGAGTTCACAGCAAATATACAAATGTTTTGCGCATTTATGTACAGGGATAGATAAGATTAACTGCTGCATTGACTGACTGGCTGTATACGCATTTATGAGAGCAGTGCGGGAAGGTCATGCCGAAATCCGGTTTTATCATAGCATTGTTCAAAGTTTAAAAAATACAATTTCAACAATCTAGCGAGAATTCGGATATTGATGTGATTTTCTTCAATAATGATGTGATGATGTATGTTTACTAATTTACTCGTTAATATAGTCATGCGGTGCATGATTTGTTCAATTGTTCATGAGTTTTCAATCAGCTATATCACATGCCTACATGGTTGCTTGACGTTGCAATGAACTCCAAACCATTTTCTCTGATTACCTTCTATATAGCATGCACTATTGATTTATTTCTTGCTGCATTTTAATTTTAGCAAAACTAAAATTAATTATATAGCTATCACATTAACACTTTCATGTGTTGTTTATTTATTAGAGCTCTTCCACACAAAACGAAAACAACCGGAAGTGGGAACATTGCAGTGAAACCAATTCCCCGTCGAAGCTATAATAAAATTAATATTTACTGCGATGTTGCCTGACACTTCATTCAAAAAATCTTTTTGATAATTTGGCTTGATTGCAACTTGAGAACTGCTTTAGTGATCCCATATTCCAACTTCGAATCAATCATTCAACTGCGGAGCTAACACCGGGTCGGCTAGAAATCATGCTAAAACGAATTTGTTACTGTTTTCTATTTCTCTCTATCAAAAAATGGAGCCTGCCAGTTAAAAATTAGGAGAATCGTGTATCAAGCGGAAGATGATGCAGATTGAAAATCAATTTGCTTTCTTATCACTTGTATTTTTTCACATCAAATCGTATCGTGGAAAACAAAGAAGTTTCCAAATCCTTTCACATCTGATGGCGAACGATTTATTTTTGCATACGTTAGCAAAAATATTGCCGTATTGTTTTGAATATAAAGTTTTATAGAAAAAAATAGCAATAATACATACTGTAGTAAAACAGATTTTTATTACGGTATAACGATTGCCAGCGGCATTCTTGACCTAAGCAGATACCTAATATTAGAATCTTCACAATGCCCCTAATAAATCATCTTAAGAATGCTGCATTACAAACGCCATGCAGAATATTTTTGGACTTTAAACAAAATATTACGTCGAACATATTGGAGCTTCGACCTTAGGGTGTAATTCAGGATAAAGCGTTGTTAATCGAAAGGTGATTGACAGTATAATTTCACCAAAAGTAGGTTCAACAAGTACAATTATGTATTGAATCATTAAAATGAAACATCATCCAATGTAAATAATTATCTTGGTTTAACTAGTAAATAAAAAGAACAGTAATAGTTATAGGTTCTTTTTCAAATCTGATCACATCACTAGTTCCGGAACACACTTCGCGTTTTCACAAATGCATCCATTTCCAAGACAGAAATAGCCTCCACCGATGTTTCTACTTTTCTTCCGACTCGTAGATTTACGAAGACCTTGACAAACACACCTCTTCGTAATAACAACGCTACAAAAACGAATGGCTCATTGGAAAAGCTCCAATATACGACATACATCAACGAGTTAAATCAAATCTTGTCCCTGCTCATAATTATATTCTATGCGGATTCCATTTTACCTTGCCTCTTCAACCCTGACTTTTCATTCAATAATTTCTGAGTGGAATATGAGCTCAAACTGGACTCCTCTGCAATCCAAGAAACGTCTACACACAGTTTCTTATCCTTGTCAAACTCTTTTTTTCGCTAGGCATATGCATGAGCGATCGGCACTGGTAATATTTTGAATCAGACTAAAAGTATGGTATTTTCCCTTTACTTACTTATGCGGAAGCTGTATTTAAACTTTCTTAGAAATGATAGTCATCCATAATTGCTGCGAGTTATTAGTGGATCACATTTATTCAGAACGACAATTAAAATGTAGTATAATGTAAGCAGTTTGTTCGTAAACGTTTCTTTGTCGAGTGAGTATGGAGAGATGCTTATGCATATGCATATTTTGTATAATATGTACATTCCCTTTGCCTGCTCCTTCGTTTTGTACTTTGATATATATTCCTGTCTTGACTTGAGTCAGTTAGTCGTGTGGAGAGTAGATAGATTGGGATTGTGTTAAAGGTGATACTTAAGGAATTAATTGTTAAGAAGAAAATATCGCGAATTATCACTTAATTAGTTGTGCAAGTGCATTGTGATTGTGAGGTACTGCTTTCACGTATTTTGCAACGATTTCTTGTAACAACGATTCAGACCACTTCCACTCACAATTTGTTGTGTTTTATAAGATAACAAGAAAGATAATTGATTAACTGACCAACGGAAACAAGATGGCAAGAAGGTCCTTGAAACGAAGCCGTCCCAGCGACAACGAACCGGAAACCTCCTTCGGTGAAACAGATGTAAGTATCGCAAACTTTAGAAAATTCAGAAAGATGAGATACTCATAATAATTTATATGACGTTTTTGCAGGTTGACCAGGATGTTTTCTCCTTTGTGTGGACTATCAACAACTATTCAACACTGATCGAGTTAGGCAAAATTGTGTCCCCAGTCTTCCGAGGAGGTCCAAAGAATAACTATGGCTGGTAATAAATTATAAATTAATGTAAATCATACTAGAATAAACATTTTTCAGCGAAACACTAATTTATTTTAGGGAACTGCGTCTCTATCGGAAAGTAATAGATGAGAATGAATATGTTTCACTTTTTTTGCACCTTACCGACATCGGAAAGGAAGACTCCAACAATGAGGATTCAGTGGTCCGAGCTCGTTTTCAATTGGCGATTCTGAACACAAAAGAAAGACCTTTCTTCCAAAGAGGTAGGGTTGTCAAATTAATGTTTATTAATTCTAAAATGGATTTAGCAAGTTGGATACTATTACAGGGGCACCACGAAGTAGCATATGTGTGTTCGACAACCTCAAAAAAAATGGGGATGGGCAAAATTTTGCGAATCAACCGATCTGCTCAATCCAGAATCTATGCTAGTGGTTGCTGATGTGTTGAAGATCCAGTGCAAAATCTGGATTATTGGCAAGACGAAGCAGAGCCTGCGAAGCGGCAGTGGCGCCAAGTACAACCCCTCTCACGAGGAAAGGGTAAGAATGTCGAAGGACGGACTTGTGAACGACCTGGGTAAAGTCTTCAGGGAATCCATTGCAGGCACTGATTGTCACCAATCTCAGGAAGCAA
>LJIJ01003341.1:0-19600 GCA_001718145.1 Orchesella cincta | reverse complement strand
TTTGTTAAATCTCTAGTTTTATCAGATCTTTCCAACGCTTTCTAATGAAGAATTGTCTTCCATTCTGTTCGTGTTCAGTTCGTTCCTCAATGTATTCCTAATTCTCAAGGCTGCTGCAAGGTTGCTGTGTTGAATTGACTTAATTTCTTTCACATGGCTGGTGTGTTGGTTCAATATGGTAATCACGAGCATCGCCATGATGAATAATCCCATTACAACAGCGCCGTTTTGGGGGAAACGAAGGGTCATTTTAAGAAGTTTCCTTTGAATTGCGTAATACTCCTGCAACATTCAAGCAGCAAACACAACTACGTAGTTCTAGTAGCACCAATATGACTGAATTGTTTGATTGACAGTCAGTCATTATCAAAGTTGAATGAGGACAGAACTCAGCTCGTACAGATTGAGACCCAATCATTGGGTGCTATCTTACATCAACGTTTTTATTTGTCTGCTCTGCTTCGGTTATCTGGGTGATATATGATAAGAACGTGGGACGATAGGATTAGGTTTGATTGCAATTTATGATTATCATAAATATATTCTGTGGTTAGCGGTTGAAAATTCACAAAGTTAAAGTTGCGGATGATTATAAATTAAGGTTAAAAAGTAGCTGAAAATGACGGCTAACTACCCATAAAAAGCATGACAAATGAGGTACTTTGTATCACTGCATCTAGACATTTTCTTTCAGGTAGATGTGTCCTTGGTCGGCTATTTGTAAATAAATTGGGACAACATTACGTGGTAGCTCTGCACGGCAGAAGCATATTTATGAGTTGAGATAATTTATAGATAGGCACCCATAAACGCTTATATAATATGGGAAAATTGCAAACCAACCATCTGGCTGGACATTTCTTTCTATCAGGTACTTTTGGACGAGTGTTTCCACATAATTGTGAGGAGAAAAGGGGCATAAAATTGCTTCTCAAATCGATGAATAAGAAGATTTCCCCATAGTTTAAGGTAGTTTGGGAAATTTTCTTGATTGAAATATGTTTTTTCCACGTGGACCATTGTCAAAAACTACCCGTTGTCCACTCGGCTCTTAACCTCACAGAAGAAAAGATCACACTTGTGAAACTCTCAATCATGCTCACCGAAAGGTTCATAAATTTGATTCGCGCACCGCTCGTCTGAAAATCCACTCTGTGCCGTTAACTACTGGGACCTTCCCAATGACCAATGCATGCTCACCTCCAGTATTTCCTACTGGAACTGGGTGCTTTGCTACTATTGGGGCATTGCTGCCATCCCATTCCTCATCACCTTAATTTACTTTCACTCAACGGATGGCAATGAGGGGGAGAAAGTAAGCATGCACAAAAACCTCGGCATGACTTTCATGATGTTGGCCACAGGTATCGTGGCATTCTGCTCGTTGATCGTCTCCATCCTCAAACAGTTGAAGGTGGAGGTTTGTGCCTTCTACAATGGCTGTTTCCAGTTGGATTCCAAACTTCAAGGTGGGGATGAAATAACTTTAAATTAAACCATTACCATATTTTCATTTAACTTTTACAATTTCAGCGGACATTCTACGAACCATTGATGATGATCAAGCTTTGCTTGAAGTTGCTATGAAATCCTGTACCCCATACGAATATATACTCTCTTTTGCTGTCATCGGCACGATTCTACCCCAATAGGTTTGATGCTGTTCATGTTCCACCCAACCGACCCTCTGCATATTCTTCTAGAGGACGTGTTCGAGCTCAAAGTAACTCCTTATTCCCCTCTCATGATATTCCTCTCATTCTTATACGGCTGGGGCATATTTGCACTCTGCAACACGTTTGCCACCTACATTTTCAACGTTCTGCTGGTCGTCACCTCAGTTTCGATATGGTTGAAGGCAGTTATGCCCACAGCCCTGGAATCTGTAGGGATCTACACAACTGAAAAACTGGGTTCCCTCGACTGTCACCACATAATTCGCATCTATCGATGTCAACAGCTCCTCTGCACATATTTCAAACGAAATTGTGGGAAAATTCCGAGTCGCCGCTCCACTTTGCGATTCTGCACGCTGCCGTCATAATCTGCTCCTATCTACTCATCAAAAACTTGGAAGTTTTCCTGGCAAACGGGGGTATGAACTGCCGCAGTTGTCATCGTGCCAGCAATAGTCTGCAGGTTTGAATGTAGCTTCATTGGTGGTCTCGTTGATTTGTCGAAGACTATGAAGAAAAATATTCTGAAGCTGTCAAGTAGGAACAGGTATTCGTATTAAAGTTGCTCTTTCCCATCCTTTGATAAAAAACGACGTACCCACTTTTTACTGTGAGTAATGAGACGTTCTTGAGTTCATTAATGTTAGTGTAGATCACGTTGTTAACTTGTTGTGTCTTTACTAAACTTATGTATTTCAGACATTTTCACAATAATACCAGAGCACCCATCTTAATCAAACACGTAATACTATTCGTTATATGGAATTAATTGTAACAAACCACAATATTAAACCTTCGTTTTAAAATAATCACACCCCCACCAATTAACACTATTAAAAAATGAAAATACCCATGATTTGAGACATATTTACAATTTCATAGAACATTTTCTTCGATTTACTTTTCATATATAAAGCAATATAAATAGTTTTGAGTGCAATTAAGATTTAGTCATTCAATAAAGTAGGGAAACGGATCGTTATAAGCATTAGCACAACAGTTTTCAATTTGGTGATGCAGGTATCGGGTGTGGAAGATTAAAAGCCAGGTCAATCACTTCTTCCGCTGGTTCTTCGGTTCCCTAGGAGGAGGCAGCGGTGAACCAGAACGATGCTTTCGAGTATCGATCCGCGGTTTCCGGACAACTTCAAGCGTCCATTCCCACTGGATGGTGTGCTGACTCCAAGTGTCTCCTCTTCAGCACCTCTTCTCATGCTGCGCTCTTTCGCCTGCGTAATTAAATTTCAGAAGAAGAAAATCTTACAAATATAAATGTACCTTGATCTCATCCTGGATCTTCTTGTATTTCAGGGTGTGCTCCTGTAAGACTCCGAGGATTTTCTTATAGTCTTCGTCGTTCCCCTCAAAAGCTCGATGAGGTTGTCCAGTTGCTGCGACACCAGTTGAAGAGCTGAAATAACAAGTGTAAACATTTCTAAAGGATGACTTGGATCCGCTGCTGGTTCAGCCATACTTAAGATGCGATGTACGTTGACTTCCCAAGTCCAGCGGATGTTGTCACCAGAACCAGCCCATGACATTTCCTTCCATTGCATCCAACCCGTTTCAAAAACCTGTGAACAAAATAAAGTTAAGTCACAGCTTGTATCCAATTGCATTGTAACCCCATGTCTACGCTTTTTCACCTGTTGAATGGATCTCATGTCATTTTGATTGACATCTTTTACCAGGGCCAGGAATCGAGTCTGGTAATCATCACTCTGGTTTTGAACTCGAGCCTCAAACATAGCAATCAACAACGTCACTTGGTTCTTGGCCGCCTTCACTTCATCCAGATCCGGTGTCCTTTTAGGAGAGCCACTGTCCGGCACCGGGATAATATCAATACTCCAGTCCCACTCGACTGCATGGCGACACCAAGGTCCCCATTGGACGCCAATTGGCACATCTTCACCAATCTGCTCCTTTAGTTCCTGAGAAATAACATCGGGATAAAATATTTCAATTCAGAATATTATTTCGCTTCCATATTGGTTGAAGTACCTTAATCTGGATCATGGCTTCCCGGAAGGCCAACACCTGCTTCTGCAGATTCTGGAGGGCAACAACAGCGCCTTGACTCCAACCCCTTTTCTCGGCATCCTCCAGAGCGATGATGTTGTTCAGCTGTTGGCTTATAAGTCGCAGAGCATCAAGAAGGAGCGTCGCCAGTCCGTTAGCTCGATTGGAATCCGCCGCTGGAGCCATCCAGTTGTTCCTCGGACTGGAACCAAATCCCCATTTGCAGCTTATCTGGTTTCCATCAACAAAGCGGCAAATGGTCTTACACTGCTGAAAATAGTCTGCCAGAGCCTGTACAACAAAAAGGAAAAACTTAGACGACAGTTGTAACGCCAAAAAGTAAATGCCTTCAAGCCCGTACCTGATGCAGGAATAGGTTTCTCGGCTCGTTGCCCGTGTTCATAAGCGATAAGAAGTTCCAGCCATAGTTGAATAAATGCTTTTGTTCTCGGGCTTCAAACATTCCGATGACCACATTCACTTGGTTCGAAGATGGATTATAGGATTCGGATCCACTTTCAATACTGGGAGACCGTTCCCCATTTTGATGAGAGGGGAGGAGCAGAGATTCAATGGAGAGTTGGAGCAAGTGAGGAGGAGCGCCTGCAAGCGACAAACTATGCGGAGCTACGAAAGAATTGGGTGAATTTTCACAAATGAATGAGGCTTTTATGATTGTTGACAAGTTTCTCTCAGCGGTTTGCCTTTCTTGAGGAATTCAAATTGAAAAAGCATTTTGACCAGATTCTATAAAGTTTCATTGACAACAAATGTCCAATTTAGTTGCATCGACGCGTATGCCGGGTAAACGCATTTACTTCATGATAGTTTACAATGAAGGCATAATGCTCAATTCACTTTGATTTGACCTTTTCATGATATTTGGGCCGACCTGGATAATACGGAAATCTAGCCAGGATGGGTGCGTTGCTGTTGGTGAGCATAAACGAGAATGTTGCCGAAATTAGTAACTTTTTTAATTGATATTTTTTCGCTATTTGTTCATAAGTACAATGTAATTCTAAAATATAGTTGATTGACAAGTCAAAACCTCGTAAAAACGATTGCGCCATGGATTTCTTTTTGATATTCGTCCTCGCGTCTTCCGCTTTCAAAGTCGTTGAAGCGCAAACGTGTGGGGAAGCTGATACGGCCAAACCGCCTTATCCAAGCTTGGTTTGTCTTTCTACAATAAATTAGCAGCTTTCAAACTTTGCTGATGTTCTATACAAAACTAACTGCTACTAACTTCAATAACTTTTGGATTTGTAATTATTTAGCCACCTGGAGCGCCAGTCTTTATGCATTTCTCTGACACTGATCGTCGACGAAGCAATGTGATTGCCTCCATGTTCCGGGAAAGTGGGGTGAGTCGCCAATGCGTGACCTGGGAACCTCCACCGGATGACAAATGTGCGGAGACGATGAGCTGTCGCTCCTTTGCTTGTTTTGGACACCAGTCGGATGAGCCGGAATTGGATTCCAGGGTCGAGTTTGCTGTGGAAATGTATGGCTACGCGGAGAATAAAGGATGGGTAGCAGTGGCGCTCTCGCGAAACGATTCTTTGGTAATTTTCATTCAAACATTTATTTTTAAATACTTGACAGGACTAATTATGTAATAAATTCATTATACTCTGACGTTTCAGCCTCTGATTAACGCGATACAGATTGAATGTCTTCGGGACGGAGAGGAAATCATTTTGCAAGCATCCTACTTTGATGACGCTGGAGTCCGAAACTTTATCGTAATCCCTTTTCTATCCAAACTAAAAATAGACAAACATTCGAAACTAAAAAATTATAATATTCTAATAAATCTGGTAGCCAACCGCAGATTATGATACGTTCCTGAAGCAAGTTGACTTCATTGCCGACTCCAGCCCGCGCCTGACTAATCATCTCTATTGCAAAGTTTACTTGAAGCGGACTGTGATAATTTCTATCGGAAAGGACGACGACATCTTTGATTCAAGAAGGATCGATTCTACCCAATTCCAGCTGTCGGATCCAATTACAGATTGGGTAAATGTTTCTTCACTTCAAATGAAACCGAAACTCATTGATGAAATATTTAAAGTAAATAACAACGTTTGCAGATACTTCTGGTGGATATAGCCCAGCTACTCCATGTTCCAGACCAGCGCCCCGTTCTGCAATTCCCATGAGTTAATCATGTCTCTAGAGGTCATCAACTAATAGTAAATTCTAACACATTTTAAACTGGTATTCAACAACGCTTCAATTTCCACAGCCATCCAAACTGAGCCGCTGGTACCTTGCCATTCACGGGTGGATTATGGTAGTCTGCTTCATCTACCTTCTTCCATGCTCCTCTTTCCCATCAGATATCTACGACTCCACCTCAACAATGACAACGCCAGCTGGGGAATAAACAGTATAAAAGGTATAAACGATATTTCCTGATTAACTTATTTCCAGTTTAAACTAATTTTCCTGTAACTTTTAGACTCACATTCTCTACGTCCTTCCGATGTACCCATTGATGCTCGTTTCATGGTATTTGGCTCGTTGCGCTCACGGAGATGAGACGGGATTCGTTCCAACAACTTCCTCCTCCTTTTATCACGGCACCGCTGGGGTCACTTGCCTCCAGATGTTCTTACTTCAAGGCTTCCTCCTCCTGTTTTCATACGGAGCATTGCTGATAACTAGCAACAAGTTTTACATATTTGGCACACGCTGATCAACTACCTAACTTATCTTTTCGTTTGTGAGTCGAAAAAACTAAACTTGTTCAGTGTAACTCTGATTTTTTTGGATTTAAAATTAGTATTTTGAGTTGCAGGCACTGTCTTCTTTTCGCTGAGGACCAAAGTACACTGGGCTCTCCAATACGTTTCAGATCTGTTGAATTTGTTTATGATTGCCCATTTCTGATCCACTTTGTTATGAGTTAACTGTTATACAACTATGATATTTGTTTGCTAGTGTAATTTTAGCATATTTTCTAGTTTTACCACTGGATCATTCGCCTCTTCAACTACAAGGACGATGGATACTTCATGCCAGCTCAGATTCCATCAATATCAAAAGCAATTACGCAAGGAACAAAGGAAATCCAACGTCAGCCAGTAAGCAAAGCAAGCTTCTCATTTGAATTCAGTTTTAAAATAAATTGATCAGGTTTAATTAAATCCTGTTTTTATTTCAGAATCGACACATCCAAATATGGATTTGGTGGGCTCACAACATTCTCTGTGTTATCACAGCGGCCGCTATGATTTTCGTAATTCAACCTGATATCGGAGATGGGTTTCCGGATCATTCCAAAGACATCCTCCCAAAGTTTACTTGGGCTGGAGGGGTAACGTGGGAGTGGGACTACTACTGGCTCTTTGTTGGATAGAAAAGCTCGACAAACTATTAAATATTCTGCGTCGCACTAATTATAGCATCAATATAAAGTTTTTGAATTTAAAATAAATGCTGAAAGCATAGGTATCTTTTCGGTTGGCTACGAAATCATTCTCCAAGCATTATTTTATGCCTGAGATTTGCAAATGTAGCTTGAGAAGAACTTCCCAGCAAAGGGAATAGTTGGCATTTTGAATGAGATTTATGACAGATGAAAAATGCAACAAATGCTGATAAACCATGTGGTCTTACAATTAAAATGTTTTATTTCATTAAACAAAATTAAAAACTTTCTCCAACATGCATTGCTTGTCTACACTGCAAGTCAAAACGTGATAGTTATTTACCAGTCGTCCAACCGTGTCCAGTGGGAGTTCAGCCTGTAGAAAAACTTTATTGTTTTCATGTACAACAGCTTTCCCCGCAGAATATTCATCCGGCCCTTGAGAATTGCCGAATTGAGATTCCGGAACCAATCCGTATTCGAATAAAGAGATGCTCCAGCCGAAACAGCAGCTTCCAACGACACCTTACTATTATTCACCAATTTGTAGACATGACATTGATAAGCAGGGCCACCGGGAATGGTAAGTACCTCCACATCAGTTTTTATCTCAACGGGAAGAAACCCATAAGAAATCGTGCAGCTCTGTTTTATATCATCATATTTCCCTGGAGTGAGTTCACCAAGATGCACGGCTCTGCATGGAAACAATGGGGAGCCTTTTCCATCTTTGAAACCAAAATTGTACATGTTTGCCTTATCCTCGTGGGTGAGAGCTTGAGCAGGGCGCCAACGGTGACGGTGGCATCCTGGATATAAAACAAGAACTTAAAATGTCTGGAATTGCCCCAAAAACGGATTTATATTAATTTTGACTACCTCCACAATTATACAGCGAATTAATATTGTCAACATCCAAAACACTGAGTCCAGAAGTCGTGTCGGGTCCACACTGCCTCACACGGGGCCCCGTTGGCCAGCCGCCTCCACAGTTGTGACATGCCGCGTGCATGATACTCCTGTAATCATAAATCCCTTTGAGTTGTACTCTTCTGAATTGGCTTTCACAGGCACGCTGCAAGACCGGAAGGTAAGATGGTTATCCCGATCTGAGCGTTGATGCTCGTGTCCCAGGCAGACAGTGTGTCCCAACTGATGCACCATTGTCTTTGAGTTTCGACAATTTCCTCCAAATCTGGCGAATTGGTAGCCCACCTAACTTTGCAGACGTTTGCTTGGCCACAAACACCATTATCCAGTTCAATACTTAGAAATTATACGAGATCTGCGCGAAGCGCAGATCGATGGATAATTGAAATTATCCGAGGTATACGGAAACCAGAAGGTATCCATTGTATACCGATCATACAGAGTAGTTTGTAGGTAGATAGTCGCACTAAACCCGTCTTTTCCAAAGAAAAAAAACGCGAAAAATAAGTCCCAGTCCATGCTCTCTCATTACTGTACATATCCTGCTCTCACCACCATGAAAAATCCTCATAATACCAAAAATATATTTATCAAAACAATGAAAATAATTTGGGAATTAATAAAAATTGGCGTGGGCGGGCAATGCGATACTTCTGGTTTCCGTATACCTCGGATAATTTCAATTATCCATCGAATCTGCCTCTTCGCGCAGATCTCGTATAATTTCTAATTACTCCTTCGGTATACTTCAACCCTTCGGTATCCATTGTATAACCGATCATACAGAGTAGTTGTTTAAAGAAAATTTTCATTGTTTGAATTACATAAAAGTACATGTTAAACAGATTTAATTATTACATAACATATTCTTTACAATTCTTACTATTTATCAGAACCTTCAGTACATTTTCCATCAAAAACTCTTTGTGCAAATTCTAAATTATTACATAGTGGACGGTTGTAGAATTTTCTGAAAACATTTTGACCTATTTGTCCATCCTGCAGCTTTGTAAATACTGTCTAAGGAAACCCCTAGCCCTGCTGCCTTTGAGGTTGCAGCATGTCGATAACTGTGAGCAGTAAACATGTTTGTATTAATTCCAGCTAGTTTCAGCATTTCACTAGCCCATTTACTAATTGTTTGACTAGATGCTTTCTCAAATGGTGCTACACTCTGAATAAAAAGGTGTTGGCTTTTTCTAATAGCTGATGTTCGCTGAAGGTATACTTGTAAACCAATTTACAACACAAATATTCACATCATCAAATCTTGGGAGTCTTATAGTTAAACCTTTACCTGGCTTAGAAGTTTTTAACCTACTTTCCACTAAAATAAATACAACAGAACTTTCTGCTTGAATTTCGCTTATCTTAATATTTGCCAGTGTCTGAACACGCTGCCCAGTACATAATAAAATTAGGGAAACTAACTTTACACTTAAAGCTCTAAGACTTAACATATCGTTGATTCAAGTTTGCTTATATAATCGAGAACTATTTGGGGGTCCCAGGTAATGGAATACTTGCAACTCGGGGGTCTTAACCTACTTATACCTTTGAGAAAACGAGTAACTAAAGGATGACTTCCAATTGTTGTACCATCAACGGAGCCTAACAACGTTGATAACGCTGACCTCGCAGCATTAATTGATACGTAACCTTTTACCATCTTTATATAAATAATTAAGGTACTGTAGTACTAGATTAATATTAGGTAACATTGGGTTCTGGTTAAAAGACACACAAAACTTTTGATAGCTTTTGTACACAGATTCATACTGCTTCCAGGTGGATTGACTGCATGAAGCCTGAAGTATACTCCTTATTTCACTTGATAAACTTAATCCTGACCCGAAATTACAGCAGCTACTAGTGACATGGTTGCTTGTAAAGGATGTTTCCTGTTATCAAAAGGATAAATCAGACTAAATGAACCCTTCTTAAACTTTAACTCTTTAGATTTCATAAGTTTACGAAATAGAGGATACCATGCCTGTGTACTCCATGAAGGAACCACCACAATGCCTGTTCCCTTATCATCAATAATTTTTCTTAGCACACGAGGTATTAATGTAAACGGAGGAAATGCATAGAAAAAATCCTCCCACTTCATTGAAAATGCATCCACAGCTTCACAGCCAGGGTCTGGAAACCAGGAAATATACCTTTTACACTTATTTGTTAGATAAGAGGCAAATAAATCAATTTGAGGTTGACCAAAAGTTGCTACAATCTTTTCGTACGACTGAATATCCAATGTAAAATCAGTGCTATCAGTGCTTAGCCGAGACGCAGCATCTGCTTCGTAATTGTCTTTCGTATTAATGTAAGTGCTATAAAGAAGTATATTTCGTTCCTCACACCAACACCAAATTTCTCTAGCCACATTTAAATTAACATCAGATCGGCAACCACCGTATTTGTTAATATAAGCTATTGCAGTTACACTATCTATTCTTAAAAGTATACGAATTCCTGATCTCATTTTAAAATAGCATTTCAATGCATTCAACACAGCTTTTAACTCCAACGTGTTAATATGCAATTTTCTTTCTTCAAATGACCAAAACCCTCGGGTAGAGTTCCCTTCAAAATGGGCTCCCCAACCACTTAATGATGCATCTGTGTAGATTAAGTAATCATATTTATCACTTAACATTTTATTTGAGGACAAGGGTAAAATATTTTCCCACCACCTTAGATCTCGCTTTACATTTTCAGACACTGCAATGATAGCGTCGTAATTTTGATTGCTATTAATCAAGGCAGTTTGCTTCTCTATCTCAAGTTGGCGAGTGTACATCATTGAATATGCCACCGCTGGAGTTGCGGCAATTAAGGAGCCAGTTAATTTGTCATAATCTCCAATTGTCATTTGAGTTGACTTAAGGGCTCTCTGAACAAGTAATCGCAGTGATTCCTTCTTTCGTTCAGGCAGAAACATCTTTAAATTTTTTGAGTCAAAAGTAAAACCTAAAAACTCAATTTGTTGAGTTGGTACAAATTCAGATTTTTTTGCTGTTTACCACCAGACCAAGCCTATCTAATAACGTGACAGTTTCTTTAACATTTCTTTTGCATGATGCCATCGTCTTATTTATCAACAACATGTCATCTAAATAGATCACAGAAGGAAAGCCCTGAACTCTTAAATGAGAAACCACCGTCGCATTACCTTACTAAATATTCTCGGTGCGCATGAAAGCCCAAAGGGCAGACAATTGAACTCGTAAAGGATATCTAAATATCTAAAGCGCAAGTATTTTCTATGATTTACAGCTATTGGAATTAGATAATAAGCATCTTTTAGGTCAATTTTTGCCATGTAATCATTCTCTCCTAATAACCGCTGAACAATGCGGTGGTCCTCCATTTTAAATTTTGGAGCATCGACAAAGTCATTTAGCATTTTTAAATTAAGTATAAGTCTAGCGGTTCCATCTGGTTTTGGAACAAGAAAAATCGGAGATATAAACTGTCCATTTGTAGGAGTCACAGACGAAACTGCACCAATTGAAATCAGCTTACTAATGCACTTTGAAATTTGCAAATGATCGGACTCGGATAATGTTCTCTGTGGTGGTTCCTTAATTTGGAATGGAATTTCAGTAAATGGAATACGAAAACCAATTATAGCATTCAAAACCTCTACATCGCTAGTAATTTCCTGACATTTTACAAATTTATCTTTTAATGACCCTGCACATACTTTTATTTCGGCGGGTACGTCGGGTTGAAGCGATTGATTCTTCCTCGTATTTGAGATCTCCACGGTCTTCGTTGCGGAAATCGTTGGTTCCCCCCTCTCCACCTTTGAGAGGGGGGCTGAAAGTTTAAAGGTGAACCCTGAGTTGTTGTGTATGGGTGAAATCTTCCCCGTGATACACTTGACTTTGCGAAGGATTGACGCATTATCTGGGCGGTGGATCTTGAATTTTTCAGCTTCTCCGCTAAGTTTTCTCCAAATAGAAGTGTTGCTGACGAAGGAGAAGAACAAATGCTAGCACACTCAGGAGCCAGAGTCGGTTTTATTTCTGATTTTCGTCTTTTTATGATATCTTCTGAGGTCGCAGCAAGTGCTGAGCATGCCTCCATAGCTGACTTTAGAAGGTCCTGGCGAAGAGTTTTATCAATGTTAAGCTTCGTAACGAAGAGTGACTCAGCAACCTTTGCAATTGCCACAGAGGCAATGGACACTCGTTGGTGAAGTTGTTGGTATGCATAATCAGTTTGCTTGGTCTTGGATGACAACAATGGCCAAATTTCTTGATTTACTTTAGGAATCCCCAAAGTTCTTGCAGTTTTCTGGCACTTTATACTCATCTTTTAATTTGTCATGCAATTGGTTGGAATTATCTGGGTTGTAAAGCCTTGTAATAGATTCCGCCACATCCGGTTCAATGCAGGGCCATAATCAGTAATTGGTTGAGTCAGATTTAGTATTTCTTTCAATTCACCGTCTTCAGTGCTACTGTGATCATCAGGCTCGTGATCTACAATCGGAAATAGCTTGTACAAGATGCAAGGAACCCTTATAGTGTCAACGACTTTTAATTAAATGTAAATGTTAATACCAGCGGAAGCCTTCAAAATAAGTGAACTAATTGCATCGTTAGGTCGCTCGGGTTAATGGTTTCCTTCGGGTTGCCCCCAACGGGGTCCGTTTCTATATTCTCCATGTCATCATTCTCTATGGCTTCATTGGCCGAATTATCATCGTCATCTGGACCTCTAAGATAACTGAGTATCTCATCCATTTGTCAGGTAAGCTTGGAAGTTTTTGAATCGCCTCAGTGTTCTTTTCAATGTCAGCCCTCAATTCTACAGTCACGTCACCAGCCTTTCTCTTGCGTCCCCTCGGGCTCTTTTAAAATTGATAAAATTTGGGCATTTATTATTTTGTGATACACTGACTATTGACACTGAGATGCAATATACTTTGGGCACAGTGACCGTGTCATTATTGGATTCAATTTGCTCAATAACATGATTTGACAATTTGGCGCAATGACCATTATTAGTATTTGGATCAATGACCATTATTGGTATTTGGCACAATGACCATTATTAGTATTTGGCACAATGACCACTTAATTATTTTTAGCTAATTGCACAATGGCATTATTTTTCCGAGCTTTCAGCATCGGATAGTGTTTCAATTTTTAATTGGATACTATTGGAATAATACAGTTCTAAATTCTACCTTGGTCTAGTTGGAGTGTTGTTATCAACTTCCATTACGTAAAAGGTTATCAGAAAAGGTTATCGTCTCCAATTAGGCTAAAACTATGTTTGAAAACTATAGAGAGATTGGACTTGTTCAGTGCGCCGTCAAACGTACAATGAGGATTCATGGTGGTGAAGCAGGGATATTACAGTAATAGAGAGCAGACTGGGAACTTATTTTTCGCGTTCTTTTATTGGAAATAACGGGTTTAGTGCGACTATCTACCTACAAACTACTCTGTATGATCGGTATACAAGATACCGAAGGGTTGAAGTATACCGAAGGAGTAATCACGAAATCATGGTCATGCTCTTCATCCTGCAAGGCTCGAATTTAATGCAGGTCTTGGTGTGGTACTCCTCAAATGCTTGTTTCACCTCAATCATGTCGTTTATAGAAAGGCTCTCATTTAGTTTGTATTTTATAATACCTTGTGGCCATTTGGGATGTCGCATTGAGGCGAAAGCTGGAGTGAAGAGAGACTATGATTCGGTCCTTCCGGAATGGAATTTGGGTGCTGAATAGTTATACCCCGGATAGCCAGTTGTCTGGGGTTTGACAACTCATGCTTGTGCCCGAAATTTCGACACTATTGGAAATGAAATCAGCAGGACAGAGAATATCACTATTGACCAAGCCATTTTGACTTTTTAAAGAAAATGTAAAATGTATGTAATATTGGTTGAACAGTTTGCCTCGGATTGTGAATATTTTTGTTCGTGACATTTTATTTTATACTGACACTATTTATCGTGTTATGTAATAAGATCTTAACGGATCCTTTTTAAGAAAAAGCGATTGAATGAATCAACATTGATGCTTTATTTATTCATTTGTTGGCTTTCCAAAAAATCATGCCATTATGGCATTATCACTGATATTATCAGTGATTTAATGTAAAATTTGTTGTTGGTCGATTTACGTCTTGTAGAGAAATTAATCATGAAAGCAATCGCGACATTTAAGAGTTTTAATTCAAATCTTTTTTTACTTGAAAATTGGAAAAATCTTTTCTACGAAACCAATTCATTATACAAATAGGGTTTACTTGGAAAATCTCATAAATTACATAATATTATTATTACCATATTTAAATTTAAGAATAATCCAATTCTAACCCCTATGAAAAAAGCGATTGAATGCATCAACATTGATGCTTTATTTATTTATTTGTTGGCTTTCCAAGAAATCACGCCATATCACTGCTTTCATGTGAATTTTTTCCGGATAAATTTACATCTTGTAGAGCAACTAATTACCAAGTAATCGCAACATCTCCGAGTTTTAATTCAACTCTTTTTTTGCTTCAGAATTGGAAAAATCTTTTCTACGAAACCCATTCATTATATAAAAGGGGTTTACTTGGAAAATCTCATAAATTACATAATATTATTATTATCATATTTATTTGTCAAAACAAGTTTGAATGAAAACGATCACAGTCATACATTTAATTTAACCTGGTTTTAAAAATTGATATGTTCTTCTCATGAGCAAGAGCTTTTAGAGATTTCGCAATAAACTAAACTTAAGAATAATCCAGTTCTAGCTCCTTCACATGATCCTTATCAATCGTCTTTCATTCATACATTTTATTGAAAAATGCTTATAATGAATAGAACCCATCAACTCCTTCCACGTCATCTGTTAATGTATGGAATCAAAACCATATAAATTCTTGTGGACAGAGTAAAAAAGTATTAGACTATTAAAAACCTCAGAGTTGAAAACATCGCCAAAATATTAATTCACAATGCAAACAAAAATTGAAGTCAACACAATCTTCATTTTTCTAAATATTTCGTTAATTCTTGAAACCTATGGGAAAGATCGATGGGTTGGATGGACTCGTTACACCACCACAAACGGTATTTGGAAAAAAATAGATAATTAAATTTTATATACCAAAATTCTTCAATGTTAAAGTCATAAAATACTATGAAATATCCACAGGAAACCTTGTTTTTCAAACTGCGAGCAACGTGGGCAGGACTACTTTTGGTGCTACGCGGAGAAATCTTGGAAAAATGACTGTAAGTAATCAAATATTTTTAGAATTTCTGATTCGACCTTATTACCACCTACTCAATTATTTATATTCTTGAAGATGGACAATGGGCTCACTGCTCACCTCAAATTGCAACTGACTACTTTGGGAAGGAATGTGTGAGCACATGTAAAAAGCACCTTACTACTGTGTGCTACACGGACCGCAACAAGAATTGGGAATTATTGCGGCGAACAAAACACGCCGATGAGCACATCGCCGTAGAGCGCTACTTCACTCGATACGGGGGACCCGTGCGTGAGCGATTGTGTCTATGATGGAAAGCCATACAGTTGGTGCTACAGGACTCCAAGGGCCATTGGACTTTGCAGTACGAAACCAGGATACGACGTGAATGGAAAAGAGTGTGAGGATCAGATTTGCGACAATTTTGGAAAGGTATAGCTGGTGTTATCTCAAAGGGAAAGGCCCGAGCTGGAACTATTGGAAGGTGAGCGTCTCCTCTGAAATGCAGTACACGTATCTAGGCACCAAATGTGTCTCACCTTGTGAAATGGACGGAGACGGTACAGCAACAAGTGTTACGACGCTACAAAAAAGAAACAGCTTTGTTCTCTGGTGCGGAATGTGGTTAACAACATATGCTACTCAGCGTGTGACTCAATGGAGGAAAGGGATCTGGGGAGCAGAAGCCTTTCAACTGGTGCTACACTTCGAGGATAAACTCCGAGTGAGCTATTGCTCGATAGTATGGGACGATCTTGTTGAACTGCAAAAATACTAATGATGGTAGTTTTACGTCTAGAAACCATTGGAAATAATCAGCCTACCCAATTAATTTAGTCAATATGTCGCTTACGAGAACCAACATATAGCCAATCTTTTTAACATTCATGATGACCAGACTAGCAGGAGAGCTACAGTTTTTGAAGTCTTGCCACGAACCAGCGGCCAACACCCTATCCTACTGACTGGGAAATTATCGGTTGGCGAGACGCTGCTTGACTCGTTGGAGAGATGCAAATTTCCCTATTCTACACAATACACGTACATTGTCGTATGGGGAACGAATCCAAATGGGTCAGGTTGGATCAACAAGAGCTACGTAGACTCAGGACCGGGATGCATATTTAAATTTACAAATGCAAGTAAATAGGCAAGGATAGCCGGACATTCAACTACAATCGCTGAGGTTCAAGTGCCGTGGAGATTGCCAAAGAGTCCCGCGTTATGTTGTAGATGCATTGTTGACGAGTTTGTAATATTTATGGTGTCCACATTTTACTTTTTAACTATCCCAAAAATAGAAGATCTAAGAGGTCATTCGAATTTGATACTGGGTTTGGCAACAACTCCGCTCTGTTTAACAATTGAAACCCACTTTGAAGCATTAAAGGACGCTTATAAAGTTAAAACTTTCTTTGCGTTACGTGTACCTAAATATAATTATGGATAATTGTGTAAATTTACACTCGTTGGTTTCGTTGAAGGAATATTTACTTTAAGCTCTCGTTTCAACAATTTGAGCACACTATGCACCATCTAAAAGGGAACTGTGTAAATTAGGGAAAAAGTTATTCTTTAATTTCCTTATATTTCTACTTCTCTCATGTATAATAATATTATTGATTATGTTAATACATTAAAGCAAAAACTTCTTTCATCAAATTTTCTGAATACATCATTTTTGCATTGAGCTTGTGAAAAACTGTATCCCTGCTAGCGTTTTAAATTGAATTTAAAATCATTTACATGCAACAACTTTCACTTTGAAGGAAGCAATATCTTATTCTGTAAGAGCAATGCTACACATTTCCATTGCTGCAGCAGGCTCTTCACAAACAGTTTTCGGTAATTTTCCGACTCTGTGAGAAGCTTTCCTTTGCTGAAACGTTATCATGAAATTCTGCAGCAATGAGCAATGAAAATTCAGTACCAAAGGTGTGATCAGAATCAAAATTTTAGTTTTCATTGATGATTCCTCATTTGCCTGCAGAATTTCATGATAACGTTTCAGCAAAGGAAAGCTTCTCACAGAGTCGGAAAATTACCGAAAACTGTTTGTTGAAGAGCCTGCTGCAGCAATGGAAATGTGTAGCATTGCTCTTACAGAATAAGATATTGCTTCCTTCAAAGTGAAAGTTGTTGCATGTAAATGATTTTAAATTCAATTTAAAACGCTAGCAGGGATACAGTTTCTTCACAAACTCAATGCAAAATGATGTATTCAGAAAATTTGATGACAGAAGTTTTTGCTTTAATATATTGTAACATTAATTAATAATATTATTATACACGAGAGAAGTAGAAATATAAGGAAATTAAAGAATAATTTTTTTCCTAGTTTGCACAGTTCCCTTTTAGATGGTGCATAGTGTGCTCAAACATTGTTGAAACGAGAGCATTAAAGTAAATATTCCTTCAACGAAACCAACGAGTGTAAATTTACACAATTATCCATAATTATATTTAGGGACACATAACGCAAAGAAAGTTTTAACTTTATAAGCGTCCCTTTAATGCTTCAAAGTGGGTTTAGATTGTTAAACAGAGCGGAGTTGTTGCCAAACCCAGTATCAAATTCGAATGACCTCTTAGATTTCTCTATTTTTGGGATAGTTAAAAAGAAAATGTGGACAGCGTAAGCCTCATAACAAACTCGTCAACAATGCATCTAACATAACGCGGGACTCTTTGGGCAATCTCCACGGCACTTGAACCTCAGCGATTGTAGTTGAATGTCCAGGCTCCTTGGCCTATTTACTTGCATTTGTAAATTTAAATTGCATCCCGTCCGTGAGTAGTGCTCTGTTGATCCAACCTGACCCCATTTTGGATTCGTTCCCCATGACGACAATTGTGTTTGTGTCAGCAATAGGGAAATTTGCATCTCTCCAACGAGTCAAGCAGCGTCTCGCCCAACCGATAATTTCCCTGTCAGTAGGATAGGGTGTTAGGCCGCGGTTCGTGGCAAGACTTCAAAAACTGTAGCTCTCCTGCTAGTCTGGTCATCATGAATGTTAAAAAGATTGGCTATATTGTTGGTTCTCGTAAGCGACATATTGACTAAATTAATTGGGTAGGGCTGATTATTTCCCAATGGTTTTCTAGACGTAAAACTACCAACATTAGTATTTTGCAAATCAACAAGATCGTCCCATACTATCGAGCAATAGCTCCACTCGGAGTTTTATCCTCCGAAGTATAGCACCAGTTGAAAGGCTTCTGCTCCCCAGATCCCTTTCCTCCCATTGAGTCACACGCTGAGTAGCATATGTTGTTATCCACAGCCGTATTCCGTCCGGAGACAAAGCTGTTTCTTTTTTGTAGCGTCGTAACACTTGTTGTGTGACCCGTCTCCGTCCATTACACAAGGTGAGACACATTTGGTGCCTAGATACGTGTACTGCATTTCAGAGGAGACGCTCACCTTCCCACAATAGTTCCAGCTTCGGCCTTTCCCTTTGAGATAACACCAGCTATACCTCTGCCCAAAATTGTCGCAAATCTGATCCTCACACTCTTTTCCATTCACGTCGTATCCTGGTTTCGTACTGCAAAAGTCCCAATGGCCCTTGGAGTCCCTGTAGCACCAACTGTATGGCTTTCCATCATAGACACAATCGCTCACGCACGGGTCCCCGTATCGAGTGAAGTAGCGCTCTACGGCGATGTGCTCATCGGCGTGTTTTGTTCGCCCGCAATAATTCCAATTCTTGTTGCGGTCCGTGTAGCACCAGTAGTAATCATGGTGCTTTTTACATGTGCTCACACATTCCTTCCCAAAGTAGTCAGTTGCAATTTCAGGTGAGCAGTGAGCCCATTGTCCATCTTCAAGAATATAAATAATTGAGTAGGAGGTAATGAGGTCGAATCAGAAACTCTAAAAATATTTGATTACTTACAGTCATTTTTCCAAGATTTCTCCGCGTAGCACCAAAAGTAGTCCTGCCCACGTTGCTCGCAGTTTGAAAAACAAGGCTTTCCTGTGGATATTTCATAGGTATTTTATGACTTTAACATTGAAGAATTTTGGTATATAAAATTTAATTATCTATTTTTTTAAAATACCGTTTGTGGTGGTGTAACGAGTCCATCCTACCCATCGATCTATTCCATAGGTTTCAAGAATTAACGAAATTTTTAGAAAATGAAGATTGTGTTGATTTCAATTTTTTGTTTGCATTGTGAATTATTTTTTGGCAGTGTTTTCAACTCTAAGGTTTTTAATAGTCTATACTGTTTTACTCTGTCCACAAGAATTTATATGGTTTTGATTCCATACATTAACAGATGACGTGGAAAGGAGTTGATGGGTTCTATTCATTATAAGCATTTTTCATAAAATGTATGAA
>LJIJ01003340.1:0-19602 GCA_001718145.1 Orchesella cincta | reverse complement strand
CATTTATCTCTTAACTTATCCAATATGATAAATCTGATTAAATCAAACGAAAAATGAGTTATCTGTTTACTGAAATTATGCCATACCTACATTTTGATATAAATTCTTTGATGTACGATAAAATTAAGTCTTACGTAGTTAATAAATAATTAATACTATGCAACAAACTAAATCATGCTCTTTTTTATACCTCATTCATGACACGTACGTAGTGGTTGTGTCTACGTTCTTGTGTTCAATTAACTATTATCAGGAGTCCGATTCAAAAAACGTATGCTAGATAATTTAATCTTCTTTCCTTATTAGATTTTGGAAGCTGATGAAATTCACCGTAACTTTTTTCACAGAGTACGTACAGAAAATCTTTTGTGTGTCGAATAAGACACGACCAAAATGATGCATTGAAACGTAAAGCGCAAACTTCTCAAAAAGTGGAAGTAAAAGTTATGATGTAGCGGCAATCCTATTTCTCATGTACTCAATCCGGTTTACTTTCACTTTTCATGTTGTAAGCTTACCATCTAAAGGCGAATGCTATTGCAAAGAATTGCCAGGTACAAGAATGCGCAAGAAAAAGTAGCTATCTAACTCGAACAATAGCAGACAAAAAAACCGGTACCTGAGGTCAATGTCTTATTACAAACATGCAAGCATTCCTCAGTTATATTTACAGTTTGCATGATGCTTACTACTTTTCAAATTCATTTAATAACTTCTGTGAATATGAAATTTAAGATGAAAATATAAAATGCATCATATATCATAGAACTGAAAGTAGTTTAAGCATCCGTATGTATAGATAAAGATATAAAAAATAAAGTAAAAAATTCATAATCTCCGTCTGATTAAGTTAGATTCATGAATTTTAGGTCATTGATAAAAGTGCCCTTACATAAGTTAAATAAGTTTAACTTAAATTAATAAACGAAGTGCCCTTACATGCATTAAATAAATGGTACATATATAATATCAAATCCATATAAATTTTCTCCCATTATCAGCCGGACCGGGAGTGTTGTATACATTCGAACTACATACACATACATACGAAATTCTCAATAAATTTGTAGTATATTCAGTTACTTACTATGTCATATCCCATACTACTTGCAAAATTAATCCCACATAATAATTAGTTCCAAATATGTATATATTTATAGAAAGTACATATAAAACGGAATTCAACGCAGACAATGCAAAACACGATGATATTAATGCTTTAAAGTTACAAATGTGTGTAATCGTCATTGAAGTAGGTTATTCTTTCTTAATTTCGTAATTTTCCTCCACTACGCCTTTCAAAACATTCTGACGTAGTGATGTCCAACCTCACTGTTGTCGCGGTGTGATATTGGAGACATAATCTTGAAATTGTACCGGTATTGGACCAGCTCCCGTAACCGGGCTGTAATTGCTATGAAACTGAAGGAAAGATTTTTGGTATCAGTTGATTTCGGGAAGAAAAAAAATTCACCCCCCGATTGTGGGACTTCATCCCACTTGAATTATGAATATTTATCAGACCTGTTTTATTCCAATGGATCTTGGTAATCACGCATTATTATAAATATAACTCAAATTAGCAGTCAAATTTGCGTCCTCATTTGCTGCACATATTACAACTAAGGTGATCACGAATATTATTTTCGTCATTCTCATTTCTGAAAGACTCACTTCCTTACTGCTGCATACAAGAAACTGCATGCTAAAAGTTCTGACTCATAGTCTAAGGAGTCATATTTCACCATCCAAGCCCTCCTTCTTGTATGCAACACTCCCGGTCCGGCTGATAATGGGAGAAAATTTATATGGGTTTGATATTATATATGTACCATTTATTTAATGCATGTAAGGGCACTTTTATCAATGACCTGAAATTCATGAATCTAACTTAATCAGACGGAGATTATGAATTTTTTACTTTATTTTTTATTTTAACTATTTTAAGGGTTAAAGATTAGTACGTTTTAATAATGTAATTTTAAGATTTAATTTTATATTATTAAAACGTATTACACAAAGTTGCTACGTTGGCTTTTAAATTCATACGGAATGCTTCATATTAAAACCATGTATCTTCATTTCCCCAAATCAATAAGCCCCTATCTTACATGTAGACCGGAATTAGGAACACGTAAGTTAGTTTACTCGTAATACAAAAACCCAGTAGATTCGCCTGATGACCAAAAACAATACCTCGTAATTATAGTTTTAACTTTTGAAATAGAACGAAAAGATAAGATGCAAATACTGAAGAAGACTTAGCTCATTAGAGTAACTCGTAAAATATTTCAAAGCTTTACTATTAATTAATA
Organism: Orchesella cincta; assembly: GCA_001718145.1. NCBI lineage: Eukaryota > Metazoa > Arthropoda > Collembola > Entomobryomorpha > Orchesellidae > Orchesella > Orchesella cincta. The sequence continues at coordinate 17,287 of LJIJ01003340.1, read as the reverse complement.
GTTTGGACAATTACAACAACTTTAAATTTACTCTGCTCAAATACCATACTCTGTATGTCCTCCCTTTGCAAACAGTGTCTGCTAAATCTTCAGCAGTGCTCATTTCGGCTAATTCAGATTCACTAAATTCACTTTGACATGTTTAAGCTTACTGAACAGCTTGTTAATTGTCTAACCAGTATAATATAAATATAACTAATTGTTGAAGAAGCAATACATTTTGTGCTAAATTTGCTATATAGAATGCATGCCTCTCAAATATCATTGGTTCATTCAATCAATTTACATATTCACCTAGTCATTCAATTAGTCTCGGGTCTACAGTTTCTGAACGAAATAGGACATTTGAGATATGAAACCACCAGATTGGAAAGATTTATCGATATGTCTGAAAGAGTACCTCCCAAAAATGCTTCCAAGTGATTCAAAACTGGAATTATAGCTTTGCCCTTGTGAACTGATTTTCGTTGCTAATGCTTTAAAAGCTTTTAGTACTATTCAAATAGTGTATTTACATTCACTTTTAAATTCATCAGCCGGAGTAACAAAGCAAAAATAACAAACAAAAAAGTACAAGATTTTGGACAAAGAATGCTTCATAATATTTAACGAAGCAAAACATCAAAGTTATCTCTTGGATTGTATGTGGACCACAGTTTTGAGATCAAAAACATGTATTGCATGTCTTCGTAGGAAAAATTCTCCTTCTCGAAAAAGTCAAGTTGCTTTCACCGGGATTCGAACTCTTGACATACGTTTCAATTCAAAATTGAACGGGTACTTTTTCAATTTCTCGTTATTATGATCTGATTACTTGCACTCTAGTACTCTGGGTGACCTAGAAACGTTAATGTGTAAAAGCACCAGAGTGCATGGAAAATGACACGGGTTTCGTCCAAGTTTAAAGGTCTGTGAGAAAAGTATAAATCGTAGACATGCAATATGGGTACCAAATTATTCATAAAAGTTGGTTGCACACGAAATCGCGAAGTTTGGATCAGTAACTTTAATAGTTTGGCTACACAAGGTCAGATATCGACAGAAGTGCGAAAAAAGTAGGCTGAAAAATTACATCCAGGGCTCCAGTTTCCAAACTAAATGGCCATTTTGAAATGTGAAACCAGATTTAGAAAGATTTTTGAATGCATTACGGATATGTCTGAAAGAGTATTTTCAAAAAATGCTTCTAAGTGGGTCAAAACTGAAATCATAGCCTGGAGCCTGGGTAATGAAAACAGACTTCCTTCTGATTTTCGTTACCAAAGCTTCTAAAAGCTTTTAGTACGATTCAAATAGTGCATTTGTTCAGCCGGAGAAAAAATACATGTATTTTCCCCATTTCTCACAGTATGCTTCATAAATTTATTTTTGTTTGTTTTGATTTCAAAACCCAATATTTTAGTTGAAAAGTCACTTGCAATAATTCATTCAGATAAAAACGTGTATTCTTCATCCTCAGCGAAATAGATAAAAGCGACAGACAAGATTACATATCCTGTCCGTCGGGTTGGGTGTTATACCTATTACTTGAATATCTGTCTACTACTGGTAAAGTAGCAATGATCCCAATTATATTCTTTTGGCAGTTTATCACCTTCATCTTTCTTTTACTTTAATGCAATGAGGTGAGTCGTAAAACAATAGAATATACTGAATGAATGTTGTAAGTTGTAATCAGATCATTAATATCTCCATCACTGACTGCAATAATGTCTTTCAATTGTCCCGTGAGAACATTTTTCAGTGTTAACAGCAACGTTACCATCGGCATCGGATTATATGATGACGCGAGTGGAGCCGCAGACCCGCAGACATAGTAGAAAATGCAGTCAAAGGAGTAGGCAAAAAGCTTTCAGCTTTTAAAACCGTGGGTACAATCTAAATATGCTACATATTTGTTCGTCTGTCTGCTCGATCGAGAAACCAATACAATGAACTTGTTCTTTCTTTGGGATAAAGGGGAATAGTGAACATGAAGCTAAAGTGATGTTCGAAGTTCATTCATGGCTGAGGATTGAGTTAATTGTACCGGAAGCGACATTGCATCGTGGTGACTGTTAACGCGTTATGCATCATTCTACAGATCAAATTGAAGTCCCATAAACACCGGCGGCAGCGGATATTAGTAGGTAATCGGTAATAGAAAAGAATCCCGTCATATGAGTTTCATTCATCATTGTGTTAAACTGTAAAAAAAACGTCACGCTTTTATTGAAAATGATTACGGCAAAATACACAAAATCGTTTGCAATTTTTTGGCCGAAAATGTAAAAAAGGACAAAAATGTGATTGCACAATTGCCCCTTTCTTTGCTGTTTGGAAACATTATCAACAACTGAATGACCGCAGCTTTCACCTGTAAAGTTTGCGACAAACGTATGAAACAAGTTAATAGGACAAATTACGACAATAGCTTTTAAAATAAGGGTAGCGTTCTATGGTTTTGTATTCCCACCTTTGGGGTTCATAATGCGCATCAAATTGCTCAAATCACTTCCTATAATTCACGCACAGGTTATTACAGTGTTCTCTGAGTGTGGGATACACACAAATCATTTTGTATGTGATAATGATAAAGTTAAAAATGCGTTTTAACCCATTTCTGTTTGCAACAATGGAAAATACTTTGTGAAATTTTTTCGAGTGCAACGTTTTTAGTAAAGGATGTCTACCAAACCAACCAGTACCAAACTCATTAACTCATCGCTCGCGTATTCCCTGAAATTCATATCTTAGCAAAACCAAAAAATTCCTATATAGCATATTATTATAGGTGCTAGATGTTTTGCTCCTCATTAACCAAAATGGGATAGTTTTCATTTGTTATTTTCATCTGAAAATAGTAACCTTCTTGCTGTCCTTGATATCATTATGATATTTGGACATTAACGTTACGTTGTTCAGGCGTGTTTTATAATGGGCTTTATGCATGGCATCGTGTTATAAGTAATTTAAGTAGACACAGGTGCTCCATAAACACATTTTTTCATTCAAACAGCTCCTATGCGTTACTAAAGAGCGTACTTCCGTTAATAACATGTTCATATTCTTATAATACCTATAGATAGCCAATACCGGTGTTAGGTCAATTTAGCACCAATCCTTTTTATAGCTCTGCTGCTACTTCTATACTGTGTAAATGTACAAGCATATCATAATCGTAATCATTCAAGTTCCTTCCATTTAGTAAAGTCAAAGGTACAAACTCCACATTGCACGACTACCAACATCTTCATTTTTCTCACGGTGTGATGTGTGTTAATGTATGTCTAGAATTTATCATAATCACAATCACCATCATCATGATTCACTTCATGATGATGCTGAGAAGGAGGAGGGGGATATTAATGTATTTTTCAGATGTCAGTTCCTGTGCTCTAAAGTACACACTGTTTTACTGCACTTGCAACACAAGACAAATGCATCTAAATGAAATTTTAATCACTTCTAGTAATACTAAAGTCACAGTCAGTATGAATGGGTAAACTTTCCTGTGGTTTTAAAACTACAACATGGTGAAATGAGTAATGATTCCAAAACATACTACCACCTTTATTCAATAAAACAGCCATGTCCCGTTATTCATCGTAATTAGTAATAAATTAACAAAGTAACAGCTTCGCTCCAAGAAGATGCAATCAAGACCTGAAGCTGGCATTTAATTAAACGCCCCCGCATTGTAATTCTCATTTGTATTACATGAAAAAAGTGCATAGCATGATGACGGGCAATTATTGTCGGTTTCATGCATCAGAACCGATCCTATCATCTCCTTCTACCCATGATGTTACCTTGATACTGTAAACTACAAGATAAGATACACCAAAAGGAAGGGAGAAAAATTCATGTCAGCAGCCAACCATAAAGTCCTTAAGACTTATGAAGGAAATGAATCATACCTGTCGCAATGCAATTAACAGCGTGAAGAATATGAATATCTAGCAGCTAAATGCGATACAGACGGAGCAGTGATTTTCCAATAAACAAAATATGTATTATACATTTTCTTATAAACTACCATGATCATGAACATTATATTTTACTGCTGCGCATATAACGATCCCTTTTCTTCGTCTTCCTCTATAATTGCTGCAAAAGTAGTTAACAACTATCCTGATTATAGACAACAATGCAAATATTATTTTTGCAGCCCATGTCTCCTAGTCTGTATTGTTGTATGTTTGCATTATGAAAATTAACTGACTCATGCTCATCATCATTAGAAAACTCTATTTAGAAAAAGAAGCAAAGCATGAAACCAACCAGGTAAGCACATAATATAGGCAGGTGCATACATATTAGAATGATACAATTATGTATGCATGTCCGTATACTTACGGCTTTATTCAATCCAATTCAATAATCAAGTTTTCTCGCAGTCTCATTATGAAAAACGAAATGGAAGAGCAGTCAGTGTAAAATCCTCAGGTAAAATGCAATATGCCAACCATTTTGCACTAATTTGCAATCTAATGTCTTTGTCAAAAGCATTTTCTTGGCTCTGAAGACTTTTCAACCTGAAACCTTTTCAAAGGAACATCCTTTTTACGTATTAAAATCCTATCTGTTGTGTTGTCCCGTGTCGTTTATATTACTAGACCACATTCGTTGTCTTTTATGCCCATCATGATTCTGATGTCCCGTTCGCGTTCCCGTCCTTTTGCAACATGAGTTGTGTACGTGTAAGTACCGAAGTGAAAAGCTGACAACCATTCCTTTGCCTATTTTTTTTACTGTGCACCCTCTGCATATTTTTCTTATGCACATGCCTTCAAAAACACTTTTGAGGAGGATGTGGATATGTGAAACACAGCTGGCTACGTGTACCGTGTCATTGTAACTAACAATGAATGTGAATATCGTCAAAAACTCATTTTGAAGTGTATTTCGGTACCGTTGGCAAGAGCTGAGAGTGGAAGTGGTTGGTGGGCTCGTTGAGCTGACTATGTATGTACAATTTTTGTCAAATATCTGATGCCGCTTTTAGAGCTGCAATAAAAATGCATAATTTCAGTTAGAAGGAATGAGTTTGTTGCATGTTTACATTACCGAGAAAAAACTGAAGCTTGTCCATTGTTATTGTTGGTGATACGTTATCGGTTTTTGGAAAAATGTTGACAAGTTGGTGCTCCTCACAAGGAGGACAGAATGGGCATTGATTTTAAAGTTCATTAATAGTGAATAGTAATTTTCGCGAATCATACTGCAACTGAAACAACCACGACTGGAAGTATAGGTGCAGTGAAAAATTCAGGTTGGCAACACAAAAAAATACTATTGTTCGTCCATTATCAATTGAATTCTAGAAACTTAATTGTATTAATTTTATAAAGAAGAGCAATCTGATTCTCAAGTTTTGTTGATTTGTAGACAGTCAGTTAGTATCATTCATCTGCTGAGTGTCCTCTTGGTGCCGGGATCAGGGGAAAAGTCCTCACAAGTCAATCAAAAGAATGCTCACTTTTCTCCAGTTTTAAGGCGACAACTGTCAACTAGAATTTTTGTTAATTAACGACGGCTCCGTGACTGTAAAGAATGTCCAGCAGTACAACTTATAGTAAAACACTGAAAAGTTATTAAAGGTATGTAGTGAATTCTGTTTCACCTCTTGTTGCAATTACGTATTAGACTCGGACAGTGTTTTCAATTTATAATATACTTTAATTGTTTTTACATTGGCTTTTGCAGGTTAATTTTAATCTCCCAATTATTAAGAGACAAGGCCGACGAGTGTCTTGTAATTGTTGTTAGAAGTCTAGAAGTAATTCAAGCTCAATCAAGATGTTAAACTCGTGTTTCGCATTTATCGCCCGTCGAAGGCGTCTGTTTCTGCTCAAGCTTTTAGCTATTTTCTGTTTCGTGATGACATTATTGTTGTGGTCTAAATCACAAGTGAAACCTGAAACAAGTACTGTTGTTGAGGGAAGTGAAAAGTTAGTTGGGATTAAAATGGAGAGAACTGATCAGTTAAAAGCACCGTATCACAACAAGCTCAAAGTAACTGAGAAGGGGAGTCCAAACTTGTCGAATGGGTACAATGCAGCGGAAGATACAGAATTGAGAAGGAAAGTGTTACTGGAAAACACAGACGAGTTTTTAGAACCCGTTTTGAAAGAGGTCAAGTATGTTGAAATTGATCTCACAGATCGTATGACAAACTCATATGATGACTACGATGACGAAATTGAAGATGACATTAAACGAGTAAAACCCGGGTTAGGAGATAAGGGAAAGAAAGCCACGGTGCCAAGTTATCAGAAGGCTGTGGCAGATAACATTATGAAGAAAGAAGCTTTCAATAGACTGCTCAGTGAAATGATCTCACCCAATCGCTCAGTTCCTGATACCAGAGAAGCAGCGTAAGTGTGGAAATAATTAGCAACGTTTACCTGACATGATGCTGCAATTGGCATTTCATTAACATAATGTATTATTTTAATGAATTTTCAGGTGCAAAAATGAAGTTTACGATCAAGATTTGCCAACAATGAGTGTCATTATTATTTATACCAATGAAGCGTTCACCAGTTTGGTTCGCACGTTGCACAGCGTCATAAATAGGACACCTTCAAAGTTTCTGCGTGAAATAGTCCTTGTTGACGATTTTAGCGATCACCGAGATTTAAAAGGAAAGCTTGAAAGATATATTGCCAAAAAATTCCCTGCTGGAAAGATAAGACTCATCAAGTTGTCGAAAAGATCTGGTCTCATCCGTGCTAGAATGATAGGTGCTCACGTAGCAGTTGGTGATGTGTTGTTGTTTTTGGATGCACATTGTGAAACTATAGATCAATGGTAGGATTAATTTGTTAAAGTTTAAAGTGCTTTCTTTTTTATTTTTATTGGGATTTTAATAGTCTTCTTTTAAAATAACAGGGCAGAACCGTTGCTTCAAAGAATCAAGGAAGATAGGACAGCAGTCGTTTGCCCGATTATTGATGTTATTGATGACAAAACAATGGAATACTATCATGGAAATGGAGAATTCTTTCAAATAGGTGGCTTTACCTGGAGTGGTCACTTCACATGGATAAATATTCCGTCTTATGAAGCAGAACGTAAGAAGCATCATCATTCTCCTACGCGTTCTCCTACGATGGCTGGTGGTTTGTTTGGAATCGACAGAAAATATTTCTGGGAAATTGGTTCGTATGACTCGGATATGCAACGTGAGTAATTTCATCAATCGTCAGACTCAACTTAATAAATATTTTGAGGATGAAGTTAAAATGGTTTTAAAATATTTGTTTATTAAAGTGTGGGGAGGAGAGAATTTGGAAATGAGCTTCAGGGTAAGATTATACTAATTTGCTAGTAATTTTTTTAAAAGTCGAAATATTGTAATGTAATTTCTATTATTATCTTACGTAGATATGGCAGTGCGGTGGTTCCGTTGAAATAATCCCGTGTTCAAGAGTTGGACACATTTTCAGAGATTTCCATCCATACTCCTTCCCCAATAATGTCGACTCGCATGGTCTCAACACCGCAAGATTAGCGGAGGCTTGGATGGACGACTTCAAAGAGCTGTTTTATTCTCATAGAAAAGAACTAAAAGTAAGATTTGGCATCATCTCTTGTCATTTCATCCACGCGTAAATAATTTGATGAATAGCCGAGTATCCCATAAATTTTTATGCTTTTTTTTTGTTACAGACTGCGAGTTGGGGAGATGTCGCTAAACGTCTTGCCTTCCGTAAGCGGAAGAACTGCAAAAGTTTTAAGTGGTTTTTGGATAACATTTACAAAGAAAAATTCCAAATGACCTTTGATTCCAAATTATATGGACAGGTAACTTATAACAGAGTCTTGTTCAAGTAAAGTCCATTTTAAATTTAGACTATTCGTGTGCGATTAACCAACTCGTATTGCTATTATTAAATAGGTTAAGAATCCTGATTCCAACCAGTGCCTTGATAATATGCAACATTCAGAATCCGATGAATACTCTCTTGAGTTGTATCCCTGTCATACGCAGTTATACCCCAGTCAGGTACTAACTCAAATATATATGCATATTGAAATCTAAAAGTGCGTGGGAGCACGTACTTCCGCTTATGTATTCGTTATCTTATCACAATGTAATGATTGACAATGTCCCTCGTATTTAGTTGTTTTTGCTCAGTAACAAAGGAGAACTAAGAAGAGAAGCAGAGTGCGCCTCACTTGGAAATGACGACAAGGTTCAGATGGTTCAGTGTGAACATCTTCATGCCAAAGATGTGTGGGATTATCGGGACGGGCAGCTCTATAATATGCGATCAGAGAAATGTCTGACAGTAAAGGTAGTGGATGGCAAGTCTCATATAGTGCTAGAGACCTGTGGTGGCACACCTAACCAACAATGGGAATTTGATGCGCACAAAGACAAAGATGAAGATAATGAAGTGTAACAGTGATAATGTTATGTAGTGAGTGACAAATCAAGTTTATTTCCGATTAACACCAAAGATGGTTGACAACTGTAAAGGATTAAGATTTTATTAGCACTTAAAATATAAATGTCTTCCACTATTACCACTTTACCCATGATTAGGATTGTCAACTGTCACTCGCGTCATCATGATAAAATAAACAGTGAATTGAAAAATTAATTAACTTATAAGTAATTTAGGAAAAATTCAAACAAAACATTCAATCAAATGTCCAAATGGTGTCTTGTGGGTGGTTGTGACAAACTAAGCTAACATATATTCAAAAACTACATGTCCATGGTTAATCGTCGAATCAACATGAAACGCGGTTTAGTGTATTCTGTTACGGTTTTAATTAAGTAGCTCTTATTTTTCATTTTGAAATTTATTATCATGTTACAATTGCTGATGCGGTATATTCGCATAAGAATTTTTTGTAACGAGAGTTTAGTTAGGTTTTGTTAAAATTGACTAAAGTCAAAGAGAATGAGTTGACTGAAATCAAGATTCTTGTTTAGCATGATTTTCAATATTTTATTGCAGCAATGTTAAAGCTTCTGGTAATGTGCGACTGCTGCTTTGTTAAGAAGTAACCGTCATATCAGCTATAAAAGTGCAATTTATGCAGCAGTACCTGTAGTAATCTTTGATTGTTTATTGCTATTTATATTTATGGTCTATTTGTACGTATTAATATTGCTACATCACCAGAAGAAACAGTCATATCCATAAAGCTTTGCAGAGTGCATAGACGTCTTTCAGAAACTACTGAAGCAAGTATTCGTAGCAAATTGAAGATAACATATTAGCTGAAGCTATAGTATATTATGATGATGTATTTTTAAACATATGCCTAAGTTGTAATTGAAGCAGATGAAGTCTGAAGCAAAATCAAAAATGATTATTAAAGCAGATATATAGTTATGTACATGCTTTACTTCAAATGAGATGTTATAGGAGATACGCATTTACTCAATATAGAATATTAAGTCGTCAATTTGTTTTGATTGAACTTTTGTTAGTTATTGATTATTGTCATTAATCATTAATAATTATTTCTTACTAGGGTATAATCAGTAACTATAATTTTCTTTTTTCATTTGTTATGGTGTAACCAGAATGAACATTTAATTTTACTTCCATTGGTCTATACTCTAATTTTCTAAGGTAAAGCGGAGATGCGATAATACATTAAGCTTGTATATTTGTGCTTTTATTCAACAGCCTTAAGAGATAACTGCATTATCTAACATTCCTAAACTGTTTCCAAATCAGTATTTCATTCTATCCCAGGTTTGTGTATGTGTTGTTCTCTTGCCTATCATAATTTTAGTTCTAATGATGTAATGAATATTCAAGATAGCAATACCAAAGCTATATAATTAATACGTTTAACCTTGGTTTTAAACAGTAAACTAGAAAGTACACATATAAAGCATTTTTGTGTCTGAAAGAATGTAATGTTTTAACTAGAATATCTGAAGGAAGATATTCAGAATAGCGATGTAATGTAAGATAAAATGAAGTGATACAACATAGCATATTTGTACTGTCATTAGAGAAAGAGAATAAAAGTGAGAATATAAGTCTGTTCAGCAGTATAATCATTGTACAATCAGAACTGCCGAAAGATATTCTTAAATCGAATGAACTGTCTTCCCGTTCGAGTAACTTTTTTTTGATCACACCTACACCATACGAGTTTTTGCTCATGTTCTGGCCTGATTTATCACTAAGGAAGTTTTTACCGCATACATATATTCGCGTGTCTACTACTTTGCCAAGTTTAGATCAGGATAGGAACAGTCATCTTTTATACTTTTGTACTTCATCAAATCACCTTTTCAACATGACGAAGAGAAATTTTATGTGAAATTAGCATGGTTTTTTCATCAATAGTTAGTTAGGTTAAATCGGGGAAGCACGCCAAAATGGAAGAGAAAAAATGTAAATGCAACATATGGAGCAATAAGTTTTGGAATAACTTTTTCCACCCCCGATATCCTGGCGTCTTCTTGATTTTAGTTTTGGTCGTAAGTCAAAAGACCATTCATTGAGCAAGTAATTTTCAGAAAATAAATTCATTATGGAATAACCACGTATGTATGATTGAGTTTTTATTTCTCCCAGCTTCTAGACATAATTTATACATGCGCCTTCATTCTTATATCCACCTACTATGAAAACTATTCAGCACTTCAACATTATGGCAACTTTTTTACTGTATGTGCCACCATTCTAATAATGATAGCAGGATTTCTGTCCATCCATTTTCTGACCCTGAAGCCTAATAACATGAAGTTGTCGTATTGCATTTTCGTAAGTTTATTTCCTGAGAAAATTTCATATAGTTAACAGTTAAGGTATTATTTTAAGGAAGTTGTTTGTTAATGGATAATTAATAGTTACATGTGGCTCTAGCAGTGGCTGGCTTGCTGGGGTTTCTTGCTATTATCCTTCTGTCATGTCCACCGCAATCTTCAGAGATCCTTGCACACACTGTGAGATATGTTTATATATACCACAGAGCTCCTTACATGATGAGAAGTACTTTTGTCGAAAAGGTACTCAATGCATATCCTGAATTTTCGTAAGGGACAAATTGGAAAGTAATATTATTCCTGTACAAAGAAGGTGATTTATAACTCTAGGAATGCTGTGGAATCGAAAAATTTGGTGACGTATTTTCAAAAACCGAAACTACCATCCAAGTAAACAGTTCATCTCTGGAATTAGTAACACTCCTTCGAATTCCACCATCTTGCTGCCAACGAAGAATGTTGACAGAATGTGAAAAATGGACTGAAATTCTAGTGACCGAACACGATTTTGAGATGAACAATCACATGTTCCTAAACACCAAGGTAAAGAAATTGTGACTTTCACTTTCCATACTGTTCGTATCATGAACATATCATATCCTTTGCTTTCTCCAGCCATGCTTCCAACCAGGTGAAAACTATGACTCATTGAAGACAACAGAAACGTAAAAATAATAATAATGCGTTGATTGCGTCTCAATGGAATTTTCAGATTAATCTGATCATAATATATAATATTCAATATCAGGTATAAAGTATACATGAATGTCATTTGGTCGGCCACGGGAGTCTACGCGTTCATTCTGGGAATCTTAGCTATTCTCAATTACCATATTTGGATTGTCTTCTCCAAAGTTCCTTTGAGTGTCCGACCTGTCAAGTTTAATGATGATATTCGGAGGTTTATGACGTTCCGATGGTTTAAGAAAGGTCAAGACGCGTTGAGTAAAAAAAGGTCTACATGGGGAGAAAAATTAGAGAAAACAACGTCAGAGTTTAAGAAACGCCATGAGTTGGTACAAGAGACACTGAGCAACTACAGGTAAAAAATGTGCATGGTAAAATGAAATTTGGAAATTTGAAAAATTAATTAAAGTAATTTTAAGCACAATTTTCCATAATTCACAGGACGTCTACAAGGGAGCAAAGGGACAAAGACCAAAGGGAAAAGCAGTTGCTAGCTATGAATATGAAATCGTCTCATGGACTCGTACCAGCAGCTATTTCATCCCATTCATGAACACTTTAATAATAATAATGATAATCGAAACTGTTATTTGGTCACCTTGTTCTTGTTATAACCATCAAACAACGATAATCTTTGAAAATTTACAAGTACTGCTTCAATAAACATTCCGTTTTGCCTAGATTTAGGTCTATTCATAAGATGACATGGGGTGAAAGTTCTTTAAATGTGTTCTACCGTCAATATTTGTCCGAGATTTTAACTTTTCTGAATCCGGAAAAGGAAAACCTCATTTTTGCCAGTATTTATTCTTTAAAAGTATACGAGTTGATGCCTTTTTCCATATATGTAGGAGAAAAAGAAAAACCAAAATAATAAAATGCTTGCGGGCAACCCTGACTTTATCAAAGGAAACCGACAATCACTTTATATAACTCGTCTGTCTGAACTTGGCGAATGCTGTAAATGACTTGGTGAGTTACTTGAAGTCAAGTAGTGGAGCAGTGAATGAGTGAAGGCCGTAGGCTGTAAATTGCAGCTGTAAGATAGTGATAGATGTTGAAGTGTGTTGAGAGTATATCCACTTCAGTTTATGAAAGTATATTTCTTATACTCCCATACTTTTATATCGGCTCTAGTTTAGTTAGACTTGAGATTATAAGCAAAAACTTTGAGAAAAAGTAGACACAAAAAACGGTCTTGTGAGTGAAGAAGAGCAACTTAGAAGAAGCACCCCATTATTGGCACTTTTTTTGTTGGTGAACCACATAAACATTTTTGTACGGAACGACGAACGCAAATCATAAACATACACAATATTACTCACGACGCTACAAGGAACTATGTGGCAATTTCACGCATATTTGACATGTTTACCAACGGGGAGAAAGGGATGGATGAATTAAGGCAGTTTTTGCAACGTTGAGAAATGGTGCTATGGATTAGACGCGTGCGAAACATTTCCTCACTCTCATTTCTATCCAGTCTTGTATCAATACTTTTGCCCTCATTTTCCCCCCATCCCATATGAACTTTTACTTCACAAAACTATTTACTACGGTATATATTGCCAAATCTATGAAAAAAATTCAGAAAGGCGAAGAAAGCAAAGTTACAGTAGTAGAGTGCAACCCGCATTAAGTGTTCAACTTTGATTAAAAAGCGATATAAATTCACATTTTTTCTTTACTTTTTGTAAACCATTGCAATACACACCAACCTTATAGCTTATGTGCCCTCACAATTTACAGTAAAAAACCGGATGAAAACGTGCTTAGCAAGCCCCGAATTCCAATGATGCAGAACCTTTTCTAGTTCCAAAAAAGCGGAAGTAAATTGCAACGTAAACTAATCGTATTTGTGAAATACAAAGAAACACTGTATTTCATTATACAATTGATGATATCCATCCACTCACTTTAGCTTCACTTGCACATTTTACAGCCTGTCAAAAGGAGTATCAACTCGTGCGGAAAACAAAGAAAGAAGAGCAGTGCATTACATTACATTACACATGAATGAATACAAATACAAACCATGCCATTGCCACACACAAGTTAGGGAGTAGTGTTGTACATGTTGTTGAGAACTTGGAGAAACGAAGGGTTTTATCAGTATTATTATATTACAACGACTGGCCAATACGGCTTATTGTAAATAATGGCACATTCCAGGCGGTCTTATCTATCTATATGAGCCTGACTCATCATATGAATATCAAAGGGAAGACGAGATGCTTGTAATTGAAATCCATATGGGAGTATTGTTTCTTCTTCCCTCGATCCATTGGTTCATGTCCATTCTTTTGTTGTTGATTTTTCTATCGTCACAGAGGAGAAAGGGGTATTCACGTGTATATATAACGCATATTTTCATTTATTTCCTCCGGGTCGAAATGAATTTTGTTCTCTTCTAGCGAAAAAAAACTTTTATTAGGCATGTCTGTTTAGAACAATAAGCTGAGAAGAGAGAGACGGAGACAGCCCAGAAAAGAATTAAATTCAAACTGTGAAATAGCCACATAAGTGCCCATTTAAATATACATAATAATACGAACAAGGTATACCTTTATAAACAAAGAAATGGAATGAGAGAGAACGCGTGCAGCTCGCATCTCTACACCTGATCCTATCTTCCGTTCTTTTCTCATTCCATTTTCAATTCCACATTTGAATGGTCATAGAAATCCACGAAAATCCTGGTTTGACATCCATAATAAAAATTCCATTCGAGATGAAGCATAAGAAAATAAACAAGCTCCAGCAGCAGCAAGTAAAAAAAAAACTTTTTTCTACTTGTTCTTCCATATATATTTCAGTTATCTACAGAGAGAGGAGACAGAACATGTATTTTAGTGTGAAACATTGCGACCGAGTCACAGCGTCAGCATGGGGTGGGGGGGGGGGGTTTTTACCTTTTGAATGTGTGTCTTCGTATATTCATGTTAGTAGCACAAAGTACATGTGTAACTTGAAACCTCTTAGATCCATACAAAAGCTCTGGACGCTAGATGACTCAGTCGCAATGTTTATTACTACCAAAATACAAGTGTTTCTGTCTCTCTCTCTGTAGATAACTGAATATATATGGAAGAACAAGTAGAAAAAAGTTTTTTTTTACTTGCTGCTGCTGGAGCTTGTTTATTTTCTTATGCTTCATCTCGAATGGAATTTTTATTATGGATGTCCAACCAGGATTTTCGTGGATTTCTATGACCATTCAAATGTGGAATTGAAAATGGAATGAGAAAAGAACGAAGATAGGATCAGGTGTAGAGATGCGAGCTGCACGCGTTCTCTCTCATTCCATTTCTTTGTTATGAAAGGTATACCTTGTTCGTATTAATTATATGTATATTTAAATGGGCACTTATGTGGCTATTTCACAGTTTGAATTTAATTCTTTTTGGGCTGTCTCTCGTCTCTCTCTCTCAGCTTATTGTTCTAAACAGACATGCTTAATAAAAGTTTTTTTTTCGCTAAGAAGAGAAACAAAATTCATTTCGAACCGAGGAAATAAAATGAAAATATGCGTTATTAATACCACGTGAATACCCCTTTCTCCTCTGTGACGATAGAAAAATCACAACAAAAGAAATGGACATGAACCAATGGGATCGAGGGAAGAAGAACAACTCCCATTATGGATTCAATTACAAGCATCTCGTCTTCCTTTGATATTCATATGATGAGTCAGGCTCAATATAGATAGATAAGACCGCCTGGGAATGTGCCATTATTTACAATAAGCCGTATTGGCCAGTCGTTGTAATATAATAATACTGATAAAACCTTCGTTTCGATCCAAGTTCTCACAACATGTACAACACTACTGCCCTAACTTGTGTGTGGCAATGGCTTGGTTTCGTATTGTATTCATTCATGTGTAATGTTAATGTATGGCACTGCTCTTCTTTCTTTGTTTCGCGCACGATGTTGATACTCTTTTGACGGCTGTAAAATGGAAGTGAACGCTAAAGTGAGTGGATGGATATCATGCAATTGTTATAATGAAATACAGTGTTGTCTTTGTAATTGCCACAAATACGATTAGTTTACGTGCTATTTAACTTCCGCTTTTTTGGAACTAGAAAATGGTTCTGGCATCATTGAATTCGGGGCTTGCGAATGCAAGTTTTCAATCGGTTTTTTAGCTGTAAATTGTGAGGGCACATAAGCTATAGTGCGTGTGTATTGCAATGGTTTACAAAAGTAAGAATGTGAATTTAATCGCTTTTTAATCATAAGTTGAACACTTAATGCGGGTTGCACTCTACTACTGTAACTTTGCTTTCCTTCGCCTTCTGAATTTTTTTCATAGATTTGGCAATATAATACCGGTAGTAAATAGTTTGTGAAGTAAAATTCATATGGAATGGGGAAAAAAGAGGGCAAAAGTATTGAACCAAGACTGGATAGAAATGAGAGTGAGGAAATGTTCGCACGCGTCTAATCCATAGGCACCATGTTCTCACGCTTGGCAAAACCCTTAATTCATGCCACCCTTTCTCCCGTTGGTAAACATGTCAAATATGCGTGAAATTGCCAAACAGTAGTTCCCTTGTAGCGTCGTGAGCTAATATTGTGTATGTTATGATTTGGGCGTTCGTCACGTTCCGTCACAACAAATGTTTATGTGGTTTCACCAACAAAAAAAGCCAATCAACTGGGGTGCTTCTTCTACAGTGCCTCTTCTGTCCAGCTCACACAGACGCGCGGCTTGTTTGTGTCTATTTTTCTCAAAAGTTTTTGCTTATAATCTCAAGTTCTAACTAAACTAAGAGCGCGATATAAAAGTATGGGAGTATAAGAAATATACTTTCCAACTAAACTGAAAGTGGATATACTCCTCAACACACTTCAATCTAACACTACTTAGCGCTTGCAATTTTACAGCCTAGGCTTTCCACCTCAGTCACTGCTCCCTAAGCTTGACTTCAAGTAAGCTCACGAAGTCATTTAGCAGCAATCGCCAAGTTCGACAGACGAGTTATTATAAAAGGATTGTCGGTTTCCTTTGATAAAGTCAGGGTTGCCCGCCAGCCCATTTTATTATTTTGGTTTGTCTTTTCTCCTACAATATGGAAGGCAATCAACTCGTATACTTTTAAAGATAAATACGGCAAAATGAGGTTTTCCTTTTCCGGATTCAGAAAAGTTAAAATCTCGGACAAATATTGACGGTAGAACACATTTACAGAACTTTCACCCCATGTCATCTTATGAATAGAAGACCTAAATCTAGGCAAAATGGAATGTTTATTGAAGCAGTACTTGTAAATTTTCAAAGATTATCGTTGTTTGATGGTTATAACAAGAACAAGGTGACCAATAACAGTTTCGATATCAATATTATTATTTAACAGTGTGTGTAATGAATGGGATGAAATAGGGCTTGCTGGTACGAGTCCATGAGACTTTCATATTCATAGCTAGCAACTGCTTTTCCACTTTGGTCTTTGTCCCTTTGCTGCCGCTTGTAGACGTCCTGCTGATTATGGAAATTGTGCTTAAATTACTTAATTATTTCAAATTCAAATTCATTTACCAGACGCATTTTCTTACCGTAGTTCTCAAGTGTCTCTTGTTACCAACTCATGGCGTTTCTTAAACTCTGACGTTGTTTTTCTCTAATTTTTCTCGCCCATGTTAGACCTTTTTTAGCTCGAATCACGTCTTTGGACGCTTCTTCAAACCATCGGAACGTCATAAACGCTCCGAATATCTCATAAATCTTGACAGGTTCGGGAACACCAGAGAGGAACTTTGGAGAGAGACAATCAAATATGGTAATTGAGCAATAGCTAAGATCCGAATGAACGCGTAGACTCCCGTGGCCGAGCCAAAATGAACATAATGTATAGTTTA
>LJIJ01003339.1:0-19606 GCA_001718145.1 Orchesella cincta | reverse complement strand
GGAATTTTTCGGACAATATGCTTTGACATGAAAAAGTGACAATAGACATCAAACGAAAAGTGTAACCCATATTTTAGATCCAGAGTTTAGGCACATAAATATGCCCATTATGCAAGCATCAAACATCTCCATCATAATCCAGAGAGGCAAATGAGAAATGCTTCTAGGGTCATAGTTTATCGGCATTAAAGGTGGATTAGCTCTTGACGTTTCTATATACCTAATTTCCAATTGTGCTTCGTTCCGTTTCAGCCAATGTTAAATACAGACAAAACTGAAGCATCCATATTTTTTCGGCTTCCCTGCTTTCCCCTTTCATGAAGGTTCAATCAACGGATCATTATCTGAATTTAGAAAGTGAGCCAAAACGATATGAAAGTTCCAAATCGATGATAAAGATCTTATTCTCATCTACTATTTAGTTTATTACTTTGAAAAAAGGAATACATTGTGTTGGAACCTCCGATCCCATGATACATTTTTTCTATTATTTGTTTTTCAGAGAAATAGTCTTTGGTCTGGCTTTATTTTATCAATATCAATATTACGCCAGCCCATTGTATGTTTTTATTAACCATAAACCTTTGCCTTGGCGTTCACCTTGTTTCTCATTTCCTAGTTCTAAGTAAGTGTAATTTATCAACTTTCGCTGATTTACTATCTCCAATTTACATGAAAGTTGAGCACATTAAGGCAGCATCAATTTATTGAAATCATTCATCACAATGTGTGCCTTTGTGTTTCGTAATTTTTTTGCTTATCTTGTTCCAAATTATTGTATAAGGTAGACTGATGGGGATCACGGAAACTTTTTAATAAGGTTCGTGTGCCGTCCCGATTTGTTTATTTCCGTTACCGCCTACGGGTGCAGAACCTTTTGTAAACGTTGAAGTTACAGGAAGAACTGAGACAAAGAGCTACATGGGAAAGTTGGGATCTGTTAAAGGAAGATCTGGAAGGCATAAAAATTCGGCACCGTGCTACTGCCTCTAAAATAACTTTTATGCAAAACTTTATGAT
The DNA here is from genome assembly GCA_001718145.1 of Orchesella cincta. Lineage (NCBI taxonomy): Eukaryota > Metazoa > Arthropoda > Collembola > Entomobryomorpha > Orchesellidae > Orchesella > Orchesella cincta. Next base: position 18,586 of record LJIJ01003339.1, on the reverse strand, counting down.
TATGTCGCATAATTATCGCTTTCCCTGAAGAAAAGATGGACATCTTTTAAAGATAAAATACGAGTTTACGAAATTATTTCGCAAACTGCTATTTTTATCCTTACAGCTACAACAAATAAGCTTCAACGTGAAAAAAAACTTCAAACCAGCAAAACTTTTTGAATGATTATGCTGTCAAAATGCTTCAAGGCACTCTGGGCTAATTAACCTCCTTTCACTTTTTATCATTCAAGGAGCGCTTTGGGCGGTCTTTGTGTTATTTTTAGATTCTTTTTGTATCGACCTCATTAAAAAATCATGTCACAATCTCGAAAGTGTTGCTATTCGTAAACGGCACGGATACTTTTTACTTTGCTCATCTTCGCCACGATCTGAGATTGTCTCGTTCCCCTTTCTACTACTAATACCAAAGTATCGAGAAAAAATTATACAGAAATGAAAATTCCTTTCTAACTGTTGCTCTCCAGATTACAAACTGTGCTGTTTTGTTCATGAAAATGTCACACATGCAAACAAGAGATTATTATTATATTAACTCCTTATAATTACTTTTTTTATTTGAATTAAATTCTACAAAGCGTCTTGAAAATAAATTTGACAACTCCCATACCTCGTCAGCTTGCACTCATTTGCTGGAATATGTATACATATCCAAAGAACGATAATAATATGTAAAGCCAAAGCACAATTGCAGAAACCAAACAAAAAAAACGTAATAAATTAGAATTTAATTGTGAAGAATCCGCGAAAATATACTAAAGACGAAATAGTTAATAGTGTGCTCCATAACCTTAGTAAATTTGAGAAAATTTATTATCCTATTATTTGCTACTTCTTAAAAATATGAGCTTGAAGTGATTATAAAGCGAACATCGAAGCAAGATATAAAAAGTAACATTTGTCATCGTTTAAATACACATTAATGGAGTTTTTGTAAGCTGTAAAAGGTAAGTAATAATACTCTGTTTTACGCAGAAATGAAGCGTACGTTTTTACTCATACTCATTTCATTCTTAGGAAACTGGAGAAAGTAAAATTTTCATCTTAAAGTTTGCATATGGTTTGTCTTGAGTACATATATAGTTTATCTGTAATATGCTGAGGAAACTTGAAAATGAGGTTTCTTGGAATCTAGCAAACTTGCAGGATGCTACTGAAAATTATATGACGTTTCAAACATGGAGCTAAAATTGAGACAACCATACGAACTGAGAAATGTAAAAGCTTGCATTAGAATACATCTTAAGAGGCAGAGAAAAAGAAAACATTGGACTTTTACGGGGATGCCTACATTGGATTGTGCTATCCAGTCGGTATACCCTAAATACTTTCATCCGTTTTTGCTAGACTTGCCAAAAACTTCCTGCAGCGCGAAAAATTGCATTTTGCTTTTATTTCTGATTGATGCGCTTGAAAAGTAAAATGTGTCCTTTGCAATGCGCATTTCTGCACTACGTTTTTAATTTTTTTTTAGCAGCGTAGCAAAATGAGTTCTTGAAAAATTGGGCGTAGCTAACATTTTTTAACATGAGTTTTCGATCATATTATTATGCATATTTTTGGTTTACACTTTTTCGCAATGAAGCCAATTTTCACATGCATAAGCGGGTTCGCTACTTTTCAAAGAGGTCTGGAACTATATGACCTTCTCAAAAAGGTAGGTTATTTTTTGTTGTCAATTTTGTATTTTTATAATGGAGTGCTCATCGAGACGGTCTACATGGATGAAAGTGTCTTAGTGACGGCATCACATAGACTTGCCTTTTCTATGTCCTATTATCATCAATCATCCACGCTATGACACTGAAAATCAATGCTAGTCACCCGCGCCCACAATATTTTATTATTCAAAGAAAACCCATTATTCTCTACTTGTGTTAAGCAACTTTTCTAAGGAAGGTGTTGTGTCGACTTGAATGCGCTTCAAATAACCTTTAATGAAGTGTATACATTGTCTCACGTGGAACAGCGATAGCTTTCACTGGAAGTAAGGTAGTAGTTTTTTTGCTTAGCTGTGAAAGAATTGTATTACCAAAGAAAATTGGACTTCCCCGCAGAGACCAACTCAAATTAGTGTTTGTAGTGCGTTTGAGACATCATAACAAAGAAAGGGGAAGAAGTATTCATGTATATCGAGTTATCTGGCAAGACGATTCGCACAAGAGGCAGGCAGTGCCACCGCAAAATATGGTAGTCGGTAAAGCATCTTAGAACAAGATTTGAATATGTCGGTTTGTACCTAAGTCTTAATAATGCGAAATATAAAATGTTAATGGTTATAATTTGACATAAGAGGAAAATGTGAAAGGACAGGGTCACGCCCACGCATGATAAAATTTCCACTCAAATGAACTTTTTTCACTTGAAAGATTTACATTTTGTCTTGCTTTTGATGATGACGTTTTAGTATTAGGTCACCCCAGAGTCTTTAAATCTCCATTGCAGTACTATGTCCACAACATTTTTTTAACACAATGTTTTTAGAAAAGGAATAATAAAGCGAGGACATTTAAAACAAGAGGGAGATACAGAAGTCAGAGCCATGGAAAAATGTACATAATATAAATTACTTATACCATCCTGTTTGGAAAGAGTAGCCTTGTAATTCCATAAGATGACACAAAAATGCTAATATTACCATAAAGCGGTTTGAAGTTACGATGAAATTGTGAGGCAGTCGTGTCATGAAATAAACGTGGTGAACGTGAAGATAATACCTTTTATTACCAACCCAAAAAATCTCGTGCACCAAAGCAGGCGGAATCTGGAACGAAAGATAGACACTAGAAAACAAGGAGTTCAAGTCTTAAAGTGAGAACAAGAGCATGAAGACCCATCATCAAATTTTTTATGAAAATAAAATAGCTGTTCTTAGATGTGTATTAAGTTTTATAGCTCCTGTTAGAGTTGAGCTGAGCTTCCCAAAAGCAGACTGTCGACTTCCAATGTAAACATGATGACAACGTAGCGTTGTAATTCCTTTCGTCTTTTCTCTCGTTTAAGTATTTTGTTTCAGTGAAAGCCAATTTTTAGAAATTACTAGCTTGATGAAGCGCATGTAAAAACTGTGTAAAGGTTTGTTGTCATTTATTAATTAAAATTTGCTGGATTTTAAAACAATTACTAGAAGGTAGAAGTTCGCTGCGCAGATACATCACAGTTATACAATAAGGTTTTAAGGAACTCGATTCCTGTCAAAAATTTAATAATTTTTAATAATCTAATTTTAACTCACTTCATCGTATGAAATATTATACAGCTGCTATTTAGAACTTGTGTAACAAAATTTTATTTTGGGAAAACTGAGCCTCGATGCTTTGTTGTACACGATATTTTTTACAGGCTCATGTTCTATTTTCTCTCTTAAAACATTGATTCTAGTAATTAAATAGTTTCTCTAAGTTTTGGATGTCCTAAAGCAAATTTCCATTAGCTATTCTTAAGCTATTCGAATACTTTTAGTCTTAAAAGTTGCTGTATGTAACTCCACCTGCATTGTACAGAGTTGAAAGTACGGTGTACAACTCCTTTTCCCAAAAAAGCAGGAATAAAATGTAGTAACAGAAAAGGTTGGAATCTGGATTAGTAAATGGGAATTGCGCAATTATTATTGCGTTTTACTGTGAAATGGAGTAAGAAAATTTGCTGGATAAGTATCTTTCTCTAATTACACGTGAATTTGAGTGTGATATTACGTACCTAGTATATACTACTCTATTTTGAACAAACATTTTATGCAAATCGGAATTTATTTATTGTTAAACCTTAATCGACACAGCAAACTACGCATAGCTGATGAAATTTTGAAAGTATTTTTAATTTCTTTCTACTTTTCGTAAGTTCGCTGCTAGCAAAAATATTTAATTTTGGTAGGGAATTTTATATCACTATAGATGTCAACAAATAAAGGACGCTTGACTTACTTCAGTTTCGATGTTATGATTCTAGCTAATCATTTGAAACTCAGTAAGAGTAAGGCACTAGTAAACGTTCAGGGAACATTGAGTACCACATATTCTACTAAGTCTGGACTTTATTCTTTACATTTCCGAACCGACGTTCAATCGCTCTTCTTCAACAGTGAGTTGCAGTTGGTTTCAATAGAAAACTTTCCTAAAATACCTCTGGGCGTCATCTGAATTGTAACTTCCTTACATGGAAACTGCTGATTCACCTTGAAAATCAGTGCTTATTTGACAAGGAAATGCAATGGTTCCATGGATTACAAACTTTTTTAGTTGCAAATCAGCAAGCTCATTGTGGGTATTGATGTAAAGGTATAACATACTTTCATAACATATATCATTAAATGAAGTCGTTGAACCTTAAGAGTACATTGAATTGAATGGATGGGCAGATCCGTAATTTGCATTATGTTGCATTTTTATTATTGTAACTCCAAATTCAGCTAAGGGTGGAACTCGAGTGGTCAATATGGCGATGAACGTAAGGGATTTTCATTCTCAGAACAGTGATGTGTTGAAATATTCAAGCTACTAAATGAGCTGATTTGTGTTACTCCCACGCTAATACTTTAAAATGTGTTACTGTATGCACCTTTCTCGCGCTTCTTGTAGAATGAGTTATACGTTTCAATTCATCGGCAATAATCTAGTTTATCAGACCATTCTATTGATGAACAGCTAAAATGAAAATAAGCTTGACAGTAAAGCACTTTTGGCCAAATCAACTTTGTTTTTATATTTCATTCAGCAACTATGTTTGACCAAGACGTAACGAACATAAACACAAAAGATCCGAACTCTCAAGCCCTCGAAGTAGTGCTTAATGCAGCTTTTGTGTTGTTGTTTTGCCTACTCGAAGAAGTTTCACCAATATTATTTTTCCTCTTATATTGAAAATGCTCTTAAGAAATATTACGCATCAAAGCATACCGAAATAAGACTTACAAGGTTGTACTCTTTTTTTACTTTCGCTAAAGAATATTGCAATTTTTTAACGTTTATCACTGGCATAAGTTGTTGAAACCCAAAGAAGGTAGATATATTCTTACCAAAATGTATACATGCGTAATCCCTACTTCCGACTTTCTGTTTTCAATATATTTAGTTTCTTCATAGCTTTGCCATGTTGGTATAAGTATTACATAATGTTTTTCGCATTTGTATGAATTCCATAAGAAGCGATCGAAATGCTAAGAAAGATGAAGGATATTACCAAAAACATTTTCTTCAAAATCCCTTTTCCATTAGTTTGAAGTTGGAAAGTCGGTTTCTCCTGGGATTTTTCTAATATCAATGGAAAGTGAAAATAAGGTTTATTCACATGTCTCAAAAAATCATATCACTTCAAAAATACACAACCAAAATAGGTTAGTTTTCTTTGATTAAACACACAGGTACTTGACTTGGTAAGCCATTTCAATAGTTGAGCGTTTTTTGTAACGTTTGTATTCACATAGGGGTTGATTCATATGCATAATGTCTTTTCCAGCTTACCTCAGTTTTAAGTTTAAAACGTTTGTGCGTCATCATTTCGAATTCCATCATAGCTTTTAGGATCAATAGTCAAGTGGAATTCAAGAGAGGATTTTCCAGTCAAGATACTAATAATTTCTATGCAGCCTTCAAACCTCTCCAGCTTATCGGCAAACACCATCTTTGGATGGAGGAATGGAGTCAAATCGATTAGTTTGTAGTCCACATACCCTTCTACATTCAGCATTTTGCATTCCTCTTGCTGCGAGTATGCCTTGAGCAATGTAACGAACTGTAATTTAGTTTAGCCAAAAACTAAACAAGGACAAGATAGGTACGAAATGACCTTGAAATATAAAGGAACCGGAATGGAAAGTTTATTATATCCCTGACACGAATCAACATTATCTCACTCATATATTTCTCCAAATGTCAGTGACGAATGAAAGAAATTTTTCAAGCGGAACAAACTAGAAAAATACGTTTGGAACTGAGCCTTTATTGTGAATGATGATATTTCTCTGCCAAAAATAGAAGTATGAGCTACTTTCCTCTCCTTGATCAAAATTCCGATTTTCGGAGAAAGTTAAAGGATTCGAAGGGAAGAAATACACAGGGAGTGCTCAAATTCTTTTCCAAAAATCAGTCCAATACCTACATTGGATGGATGGATGCAAGAGGAAAGAAAATTATTGATTTTGCATTAATGTGCAAGTAATGTATAAAAAAATTTATATTTGATTTCCGCCCTGCATTCTTTATTTTAAATGAACTCTTCTTAGTTTTAAGAATTGAATTATGCTTTTTACTCATTTGTTATTATTCGTATCACAAAGACTGGAATTCAGAGTTACTTTCCTTGCCTCGTTCTTTATTGTTATAAATTGGTGTCACATCCTATTTTTACCCTCTAACTTCACAATCTCTGGTATGTTAGTTCGTGCTTGCAATATTTAGTAAGCGTATCACGACATTGTCAACGTCAACATTGCTTATTCACTCACAATATTTTATGACATGTTATGTGAGCTCTAATAAAGCTTTGTTATTCAGGCGTTGATGATTCATTGCGTGTGTTCCTACTGACTGAGTTGAGAAAATAAAAAAACGAAATAGAGCTACAATATGACACTGCAATAAAAACTTAGATGAACTGTATTGTACCCCCTATTTAAAATTCAAAAAGGCTCGCTGGAGAAAGTATGTTTTGCTGTTTCTCTTCTACGACGACTGCCATACCACACTCCTTCAAATTTATACGTGTCGTAAGATATTATTGAGGTTTATTTTATTATGTCTGGGGTACTTCTAGAGCAGCTGGCATTTATGGGTGTTTTTAAATCAGTCAGTTTTTTCACGAAAACAGTACAAGACGCCCATATTGCTTCGAGCTTATTGGGTCAGGACGCTGGTGAACTGATTCTGTGGAATTTATGCCATCGGAAGGGCTGCTGTATGTGTTGATAATGATGATACACTGCTTGTCTGCTAACATTCTTGTTTTCCTCATGACAGCAGATATTATTCCCTGAATTATGAGCTTACCAACAACAATGCCAACACTTGTTATTAAAGCGGAACCACGTTTGTTCTTGCCAGAAACGTAATGAAAGTAGTTATAACCGTGAAAAATGACGCGCACATATTTCAAATACATTTTGTGATTGCATCTTATATTAAAACATTTATGTATGAAGTAGCCAATTCAAAGTTTCGGGGAAATAACTTTTGTTGTTCTTTGTTTTGCTAGTCTTTACGGGGAAACATTTTATTGTGGTTGCTTCGTGTCTGGTTCATTTTACGTTGAACTGTATTTTTCTTTGCGGTTCTTCAAAACAAGTAAGATTCTTTTCAATTTTTTTTTATACGTAGCAATCCCAGTTAGACAAAGTTTCCTTTTCATTCTCACCGCCAAAAGCCAAGAGAGAAACAGCCCTCCCTTCCTTCTTATCCCAGCGCGTATCTACGCTCTGTCCACCAAGACTCGCTTTCTCGCTAGTCCATTTCATTTTGTGGCTTGGTTAACATTTGGATTTACTCCACTTGTTTCGCTTTCCATGTCTGTCTGCGCTGTGATGGTGTAACACATTCCCTAAATTAGGACCAAACCAAAACGCTAGTTTTCAACGAATTACGAATTCAATTCCATTATTAATATGTTCATAATATTATAACTGTATCAGTCTACTATACTATAATGTCCAAGCAAAGCATTCCTGGAAGGTAAGACCAAATGAAGAGAAATGATAAATGGATATTACCGGAAGTCCATATTTCATACTCACCTTGCTTACTTTTTCACCAGTCACTACCATCATGACTTGCTGAAGACCGGTAGCAGTGAGGTTTTTGTTATTTTTCATCTTCCCTAAATATTCCATACCAAAATGTCTTCTATAATTCCATGCCAGAAATCGGGTTTGTTACGTGTTACGACCTGCCTACTTAGTGTTAGGATAGAATTTAATCATAAAAATTTACATATCGTGCTCCACATAGATTCTTTGATATAGTAAGTCGGATGTGGCCACAATCAACGTTTTTATGAGCTGAATTACTTTGTTATAGGTTAAGTAATTTTAATTATCCAAAAAGGGAGATGAGATGATGTTCCATTAGAGGATGGAAAAAACCCACTTTAACCCATATTCCTATTTGATGTTCTTGCTTATCCACATCTCTACATGTGACGAATATTTGGCTCTTTATTTTGACGAAGATCCTATTTGAACTTGTTTTTATTACATAGTGCGTAGTGTGAATCAGACATTTATGTAAGTAATATCAAAATTGGGAGCAATAAACTATTCCTTGCTTTCACTTCACGCCTCCTGCTAGGGCGACAGCTGGATTCGATGATGGTGATGTTTTTCCAGTAAGAAAAGCAACCATGAAATTTCATTGTAAAAATTGCAAGCGATCACCTACATTCACACATGGAGTGTGAGTTTTTTTCTCAGTCGTAAATCCCTTGATGCATGGAATTATAGGTACTTCTTATGTTACAGGATATAATCGGATCTCCTCACAGCAGTTGGGCGTTGACTAAGTTGAATGGAAAGCAGGGGCTTTGTGTAGACTTAAATCTAAGATGAGAATCTTCTGGTGATTTGATGTGATGTGGGGATCAGAATGGTATTACCGTTTGCATAGCACTGGTGTTATCTAGTCTTTTGAGGTTGCCTAATTGCATTTGTTTAAATCGGTGTAAAAATGCGGAAATTCAGTTTGATTAGACGATTGGGACTACTAAATATAAAAAAATGTACTGCTTCAGTGCCACATTTACGCTCAAATTGTGTAGGAGGATGGGGTTTTAGAAATTTGTTACTTGGCTAATCCTCTGCTTCCATTATCGCAAAAACATTACAAACTTTGTCTCTAAATTCTTTTATATTGAACGTAAAACAAGTTAGTTGTCCTTCTATTCCTTTGAATACCCCCATTCGAGCAAACTAGAATACGTGGATTTATTACGCAGGCAAGTAATTCTTTGGTCTAATTAGAAAACGCAGATTTAAATATGCGTATGGTTAAACTTAATAAACTTTGATTTTTATTGTTCATTGTTCCAGACGCTCCACGGAAAAGCTGTGGTGGTAGTGTCTCTATAGTCTAGTTTTTGTTCAACTCGAACTCGTGCAGTACAATTTCCTGCATTGTGGCCACCAAGTTTGGTAAATGGGGCGAAAGGAAATTGAAAGCTTGACTTTCTTTCCAGCTTTCACCAATGTTAGAACGCATTCTTCTGTTCTTTTGTGTTTTTCTATGCCTATTTACTTTGATGGAATTTATCTGGATCTTGCTTCTTCTGACGTTGGTGGTCTTTTTGTGTTGAATTTTTTTACAAATACACTTTACAAATAATTGCGATGGTATGGTTGATTGGATAGCCGGTAGTAAGTTGGTTATTATCAGTCACCGGAACTAGCAACAAAATGTAAGCTGTGAAAAATAATTCATTTTCCAGAAATCTATTAAGATCTGCATCCAAATCACCAATTTTCCGTAAATTAAGGCGTCACAAGTAGCATTAGCAAGCCTTTATTTACAATCTTGTCGATTCCGTTGATATTCAAGAAACTTTGTCTCCGGTCAAAAAAAATTTCATTGGAAGGAGAAAATATACGAGTTAGTAAGCTCAATAAAATTTACTTTTCATTAGTATGTTTAGGTGGAAGAAGAAGCAATCAAGTTAAAATTGTTTCAGTGCAACAAAGTAACTTAGACAAGAGTCTGAAGAGTCTGATATCCGCTTTGGGTGGGTTGATGATTGCGACACGTGGAGTGGTTTATCCTTCAACCCATTCATTCAATTCATAAAGAGAAAGTTGACTGATTGCTACAGGCAATTTGCATCTTATTGTTACAGTTGAAGATGAAGAGTCTGGAGAAAGTTGCTAATCAGACACAAACGTCATCCTAAGGCTACGCCAGCCGTCTCTGGCATTGTGATGCTCATCAGCAGCCAAAGGTTTAGGTAGGGTGGTTTTCCTTTAGCCTTGGAACGTATGTTCACTAAACACTGAAGCAAGGAACTTATTACGAACGGATTATTGAACCCAATAGTCATGACTAACAATAAGACAGTTGTGTGTTGAAGAAACGTAACCGAACAAAACTACCAGTTAAATTATGGTCTTCAGGTTTACGCATGCGGTAATAGTCGTCTATTTCAAACTTTTCTAGTGACATTTCATTAAAACTCCTTGAGTAGGACGAAGTGCTTATTTATAGATGGATTTTGTGGTTTGTGTTTGATTAAGTACTTTTATTCATTTTTCTGACAAAAGAAACAAGCTAACGATCACTTCAAATCAAGTTCGGTCGGACCCTGAATCAGCATGCATTGAATTTATCAATACATGTGAAATTTAAATGATGATGATAATGATACATTCTTATATTTCGTTTTTTTCATAAAAATAGACTTTACCATACAACTTTGAAAGCTACAATTGAATTGAAAAATTTGCCTGGTCTTGTCTAAGGACACTTTCCCTTCAAACATGTAAAGTTCTTTTGAGTGACGTTTATTTGAAAAAGGTGTTCGAGTTCGCTTGAATAAAATAAAATTGCAGACTGCTTTCACAGAATTCATTGTATTTGATTTTTTCCCGTCTGATCAAAATGTGGGGAATATAGAACTAACACAAGCTATTCGCAGTTCTACCCACTTCCATCAGTGTTTTGATCTGAAGTCCAGAACAACTACAAAAGAAGTTGAACGAATGTGTTGAAATGGATTCGACACACGTTCGATTCAATTCCACTTGAAACCATGTATGTCTTGTGTGAAGCAATTTCCAGGGAAATAGACTCATCAAGATTGTAGGTAGAGACCAGGATTCAAAGGGCTTTTGTGACCGCATACCATTTACTATCAAAGTACAGCTCCCAACAAAAGTGAGAAGGATAACAATATAATTTGAGTGCCTGATTTATAAATGCATTCTTTGATTGTTTTTTAACCCAAAGAAGTATTGTAGATGGAAAATGGAATTATTTTCGTTGTTCGATATCAGCATTAGAGTAAAGCAGGAAGGTAGGACACTACATATTTTTGGTATCATCGGCAGTAAATATTTTTCAAAAGTTCTATTGCTTATGTTGGGCTACAAAACCCACAAATGAAGAAACTGAGTCAATTCACTATTTAACATTGCAATTTAATTTACATCTAGAAATTTTTGTGTAACAAATCGTAGGTTCCAATATATTTGTAAGAAGCGTGAATAAAATTTAAAAGAATTATCAAAATATTATACAACATATAATACCTTCACGCAATACAACCCATCAAACCCATTTTCATACCTTAGTTTTGACATTATAATAATAGATGAGTAGAATAATACGCACGGAGCTTAACTAATTTTCACTGCATTAACGAAACATTTTTATATTGAAGTGTTTTGCATTTAAATGCTATTAAAACATTCTTGCAAAACTGCCTCCGTTTAATAGTTACAAAACTGACCAGAATAATAATAAATTGAAACAAGGAACAACATACATGCCAACAGTCCTGAATGGTTCAGATTACCCCAAAATATCAGAAGTGGTCTTCCTTCATCTTTTAAACTCAATTCTTGCTGTGCTTCAAAAAGAAGATGAATGAATCCTTATCATCTTCATTTCTAAACTTGTCAGACCGCCTCCTACTCCGATTCCCTCTTTGTTATCGTTGTTTGATGATGATAATTTGAGGATATCCAAGAAGATATTCCGTTTAGCATGCAAGAGACGTACATTATACTTGTGTTGCACGTAATGTGTTTTCACTGATGTCGGCATGGTCGAGAATAGCAGAAAAGTTGTCAGTTTTTTAAAGCATCGCTTCATGAGAAACGTTCCAAAAATGTTTATTGGGAGCCTGGTGTTTTACGACTTGATTGTGATGTTCTAATGTGAGTGGTTCACATCCACAGTTTACACTGCTGAGAAGATCATTTTCATTCATTGTTTGTTATTAGGTACAAAATCTACTTTATTTGATGTTTATTACTATACAGGTGTCTCCAGTGAATTTGTGTGTGTATCCAGGGCTTAGTTGAACTGCTCTCTCTGTGTATAGAGTTTTGTACTTGTAGACTTATTGCACAAATTAGAATTGAAAAGGGCAACGGGGATCGCAGTCCCAGTCATTTCGATTGTTGGTGTGTAATGTCTTGTTTTTAATTGGAATGGGGTTTTGTCTTAGGAGACTAACTCTTAAATGGGATTCTGACCCTTGAATTTGTTCAAAATTTGGACGATGTCAGTCCTTTCCGCACTTCGTTTCATGCTTGTCATTTGTCCCTCGAATATATACGTTTAACTTTAGTGTTACACGGTAAAAGTGCAAGGTCCTGCAAAAACGAGCTATTTTTATTTACTTCTGCAATTGTGCCTCTACAGGACTCCTGTACTTTCTCTTCGCACGGTCCATTTCAAAACGTACGCCTATAAATTGGCAATTTTCAGGGCACCACCCTTGTAACGCTTGTGTCACGCTAGCCTGTAACCACCCACCCACCGTCACGTAACGCTATGATGTTCCATGTACGTATATATTAGGACATACTATACCTGAAGGTACTTATCATAAAACTATGTAGGTTTCCTAAACAGTGCATTGCATTCATGATATTTAGCGACAGAATCATTTATTGTTACTTAAATATATAAAACGACTAATAAATTTCTGTGACATTCTATTGGACTTTGGATCTATCAAATAAATTCAATTTAGAATAGACACAGCCATATAAAACTAACAGAGGTATTTACAACATAAAGTAAAACGGCTTCACATTCACAATCAATGTATTTGTTAACATTTGCGTTATGCAAAGAAATGAATCACTCCCCATTTCACATGGAATTTTTATATCAATGCACATTATATAATTACCTTATAAAACATTTAAAAATCATTCGAAAACTACAATATTTTGAGAGTTACAGTAAAAGTATAAGCGAATTGAAAATGGTGAACCGAGTGAGGAATAATTATGACACGACGCTGATTAGTAATTTTGCAGGTTATCAAACCGTCACGCTGAGCTCTAACCACCCACCCACCCCTGCTCACGCTCCGTAACGCTTCCCTCGAAACCACCCACCCACCATACCACCGCTATGTTTGAAATGGACGACCCCCAAGTAGCAAAGTTTTCCCTTTGTCTACAGTGTTTTGTACAGGATTGCCCCATCTATAAAATCAAGTCGAAAGGTGAACTGCAATTTCCATCCACATTTCAACTTAAAACTTACTTCATTTCCACTGGATATCGCTAACTTTTAAAAGAATGCTCACGCTAAAATCCAAATTTCTGTATTTTACTTTCAATGTGACGGTCTAACATGATTACTGCTTCTGGAAGATTTCGCAATATTACCACAAAAATAGAAAGATATCATTCATACAGGACAACCTTGTTGAGCTTTTATTGATTTTTGGAATGGATAACCCAACGCATGCCAGTGGTTATTTAAAATGCTGTAATGTCACTAGCTTTATGGATACGAATTGTTGAATGAAATGAGTGCTAATGGCTATGGAAAGGTGTGCATTTCACCAGATACTAGTAACTCGAAAGTTATTGCGAAATCAGCAACAACAACCTATAGTTTTTGGGGAGTATCCTCTAATGCTATCCATATTATAGGTCATTATAGGTCATGATATTCTATGGTTTGTCTTCGACTCTCCGCCAGTTTTTATTTGCACTCGGAACAATGTTTCGCTACACACTCAATGCAAATTATATTAGACGTAGAAAAGAAGGAAAGACTCAAAGCCATCTATGTTGATCCTTTGATTTGGTAGCTTTCGAGACATATTACATGATATTCGCATAAAGAAACAGGATTCTATTTCCAAAATGTTCCATAAACTGAACTATAGTAGCTCGAAACGTAACGCAATAACAGCGAAGGCCAGAACTCAATTTAATGGAATTGAGCTCATCCCTACAATTACAGTTGTGTTGATTACTGTACACGACATGAAATGACAGGGCGAACTGAACTAACCGCACGCATTTGGATGTATATCAACTGATAGCACGAAAAGCCTAACCGCGGTTTGGCTCATTCATTCACATGGAATACATTTTTAGTGGTTTTGTACTGTATCGTGTGCCTGGGTTGAATTGCTAATGTCATTTTCTTTTTTGCTTTGCTCTTGATAGGGTATGGTAGTGTTCTTTCTATCTGTACTAGACAAAACCGTTGCTCTTAATTGTAACATACTAGATAATCATAGTACGTCATCTGCTTTTGTCGTCGAAGAATATGATGAGAGAAGCCCAGTGCCAAGGAAATCAAATCCAGTCGAGGAAAAGAGTCATTCTAATTTTAATCTGGTTGGTTTTAATTTTTTCTATTGCTTTTCTCCAAAAGGAAGATGAGCTTTATCGCTTTCTTACGTTCTGTTTGGAAATTTTCTCATTATTCAACAGTCCATTCTATGCAAAAATGAAAAGTAGGATATATAATAGTCCGGATTCTGCTCTTGGGTCCTTATTCACTACCGACATGGAATTCAATCCTGAAAGAAGGTTTATTTTAAGAAGTACGGTTGTCAAGATTTGATTAGGTGAAAGCTAATTTTATTTCATTTAAGACTGGCAAATACAACGACATTATTTAATTATGTCTGCGTGCACAATATTTCAAATTTTGTGGTAAATTTACAAGTTAATTTTAATTTTCACAACATACATATTTTATGGAGTACCACAGGTATGTTATGTTGTTATAACCCATGATAAAAGTAAGACGCAAATATATAAGAAAAACAAAGCAGCAGCAAAGTCTGGACGCCTGACTGTCTGCCACGCTAAAAAAGTGGCATCCCAAAAATATTTTCATCAAATTGTGTGATAATATGCCGAAAAAATATTTGATTATGATAACAATAATTACATAAAAGAACTCGCGATCTGTGGAGCATAAAGAACCAACATTTCTTCAGGTTCCGGAACCATGCTGTATCTCAAATTCAAATGGGAAAAACTTTGAGATGTGTTGAAACAGATAACCTATTATTCTCCCTCTTACTAATGTTATTGTGTAGCAAATTAAAATAATTACGGCTAATTATTTCGTTATTTGCTGGCCTTGTAATTGCGAAACTTATTTCATACTGGATATCTATCATGATAATTCGACCTTATAATTGCGTAATGTATCATACACCCACTCCAGCTAATTGTGAACTGAATTATTTATTTTTAAATCATAAAACAGACTTTAAATGATTGAACCACAACCATGTACGCTCTCACACAGTAAATATATAAGTTGCGTTTGTATATAATCGCACTCTCCAACTAAAGGAAAAATAATTGAATATTTGAGAGAATATCTTTGGGAGATTCTATTTGCGGTTATGGGATGACTTTACAGACTATGTATATAAATAATAGTAGGATAAGTGCAACCAAAGATTATGTATATTTCGGCATGCGAGTGCATTTGACAATTGATAATTATGACACTAATTGAAACATGATGAGAAGTACATACATACATTATTTCGCTTTATTACAGCAAAAGTCTTTGCACATGATGACAAGGGAAGAAGTTTTGCCCCTAAGGAACGTGATACGATTCGGCATTACATCATTTTTTACTCTTCTGGGTTGCCTAACTCCTACCTTTTATGAGTGAACACAACTTTCAAAACTAATCCTATTTGCATCTTTGGTTGATTTAAGCATATAGATCAGATCTTGATGAGATATTAAGTAAAGAAACCCACCTTTCAATACGCTTCACCATAGTTTGTTAAACTCTATGCACACTAATATCGATAATATAAATTAAGCAGCTTGTAAGGATTTACTTTCACTTTCAATTAATATACTTTGCAAGTCTGTGCGATAGACATTTTTCAGATTGAATGATATTCCGTGTACTTTGATGTACACCACCACGAACCCTTTTATCCTACCTAGCAATTATTATTATTTGTTTATTACCGAATAAATTATTCTTCGGCCTCTAACCTGTAATGAATCATCTAGTTACAACTAATAGTTAAAGCAATTTTTAAAAACCGCATTAAAAGCACACCTTCTTGTAAAAAACACGAGGACGTTTCTCATAAAAAGTAAATAGACTTTGACAAGTTATAAATGTACTGGTTGCTCTAGTTGTCTCTCCCCTAAAATGTCAAGAACCTAACGTAGAAGGTTTAAATTTAATTGCATCATGCCAGACTTCCCCCTATTTTCTTTTAATCAATATTTTACAGGGGTTGATAGAATAAATCCGTGTGACACGGCATGTTTGTTGAATAAGTTTATGGCAATTTAAATCTGGAAATAAAGGTTTTTAACCTAAATCTTCCCAAAGTGTCGGGTGAAGCATGAGGGAATAGTCTCCCTCTGCTTCCTGTTTTGAGCAGTGCAGACGCGATATATTTGGAAACTCCTGATGGTATTTCTTCCTTTCACGTGAAAGAGGAAATGGCGTCTATTGAGGTTGGTGGTTGGAGGCTACTGAAATTTCCTGCTGTACTATTTCAAGAACAGGAAATTACATCTTTGCTTGAAAAGTACTTAATCCATTGTTCAGTCTGTTCAAGGTTTCTGTCAAGTTAAGTAGACGAAGTCTGTAAATGAAGGCATAATGTCTTTTACATAACACGCTGTCAAAACTGTAAACTCAACACTTGGTAATGCAGATAATGCTTTGTCAATGCGTTTGTAGAAAAAAAAGAAATAAAAGAAATAAGATCTACTTTATAAATTCCATTTTGAACCTGTGTGAGTGTAGATGCAGAGTTGTAATTTTTAAGGCTTCACTCGAGCTATCTTTTTTCTTTATTTATGAAAGTTTGCTAGAGTTCACAGTAGAATGTTGATTATTGGTTTATAGAAAAGAAATTATAGACGCAGTGACATAGCGTTGTGTTTTTCTCGTGACTAACTGACTATCCAAGTCGATAACTTGCAGATATAGTTAGAAGGTTGTTTTATTAAATTGTTGTACAGTCCACTGTGAACTAAAATTTAGATCTCAAACAACCTTCTAACTATATCTACTAGTTTCGACTTGGATAGTCAGTTAGTCACGGAGAAAAACACAACTGCTATGTCACTGCGTCTATAATTTCTTTTCTATAAACCAATTAATCAACATTCTACTGTGAACTCTAGCAAACTTTCATAAATAAAGAAAAAAGATAGCTCGAGTGAAGCCTTAAAAATTACAACTCTGCATCCTACACTCACACAGTTCAAAATGGAATTTATAAAGTAGATCTTATTTCTTTTATTTCTTTTTTTCTACAAACGCATTGACAAAGCATTATCTGCATTACCAAGTGTTGAGTTTACAGTTTTGACAGGTGTTATGTAAAAGACATTATGCCTTCATTTACAGACTTCGTCTACTTAACTTGACAGAAACCTTGAACAGACTGAACAATGGATTAAGTACTTTCAAGCAAAGATGTAATTTCCTGTTCTTAAAACGGTACAGCAGGAAATTTCAGTAGCCTCCAACCACCAACCTCAGTAGACGCCATTTCCTCTTTCACGTGAAAAGAAGAAATACAATCAGGAGTTTCCAAATATATCGCGTCTGCACTACTCAACAGGAAGCAGAGGGAGACTATTCCCTCATGCTTCACCCGCACTTTGGGAAGAGATTAGGTTAAAAACTTTATTTCCAGATTTAAATTGCCATAAACTTATTCAACAAATATGTCGTGTCACACGGATTTATTCTATCAACCCCTGTAAAATATTGATTAAAAGAAAATGGGGGGAAGTCTGGCATGATGCAATTAAATTTAAACCTTCTACGTTAGGTTCTTGACATTTTAGGGGAGAGACAACTAGAGAACCAGTACACTTTATAACTTGTCAAAGTCTTATTTACTTTTTATGAGAAACGTCCTCGTTTTTTTACAAAAGGTGTGCTTTTAATGCGGTTTTTAAACAATTGCTTTAACTATTAGTTGTAATAGATGATTTCATTACAGATTAGAGGTCGAACAATAATTTTTTGGTAATAAACAATAATAGGTTAATGTAGGTTAGGATAAAAGGGTCCGTCGTGGTGGTGTTACGTCAAAGTATCACGGAAGCTTCATTCATCTGCAAAAAAACGTCTATCGCACAACTGCAATGTATATAATTAAAGCTGAAGTAAATCCTATACAAGCTGCTTAATTATTTATTATCGATATTAGGTGCATAGAGTATATAACAAACTATGGTAAGTATTGAAAGGTGGAGTTTCTTTACTTAATATTCATCAAGATCTGAGTCTATATCTTACACTCGAACACAGATCAAATAGGATTAGTTTGGAAGTTGTGTCACTCATAAAAGGTAGGATTTAGCAACCAGAAGTAAAAAATTGATGTAATGCCGACGTACTCAGTTCGTTAGGGGCAAAACTTCTTCCTGTCATCATGTGCAAGACTTTTGCTGTAATAAAGCCGAAATACTAGTACTTATGTACTTCCTCATCAATGTTTCAATCTAGTGTCATAATTCAATTGTAAATGCACTCGCATGCCGAAAATATACCTAATTTTGGTTGCCCTTATCCTACTATTATTATATACATAGTCTGTAAAGTCATCCCATAACGAAATAGAATCTCCAAAAGATATTCTCTCAAATATTCAATTATTTTCC
>LJIJ01003338.1:0-19617 GCA_001718145.1 Orchesella cincta | reverse complement strand
ACAGAGCTTGGTTAGATTCACGATGTGTCACACAACTTTTCATTTATTGCCAATTCCTGGATTATTTGTGCAATTTTGAAAAATGACCTCAGCTTTCAGCTCCTGAATCTGTTTAAGCTGGTAGAGATCGCTTTTACGATGCTCCTGGTATTAATGAGGTTATGGCAAATCATTCTTGGTCGGAGTGCTACGCGTCGGGTGCACCTGCAGGCCCCAAATTGACTCTAACTGGTTGTCATTTGTAACATGTATTAAACAGAGCATGCAGGTAACATTTTATATAAAAACAACCGTTACATACAGATCACTAAATGGCAAGTTTGAACCGATACAGATATTATTTACAGATATTTGTCGTAGAAAGGTAAGTTTAAATTTCAAATCGCTTTCAAATGTTCGAATCATTTAACGTTTTCATGCGCTATATCACAATTGTTATCTCAGCAGCTTGCAGGTGAAGCAGATGAGCAGCCCCATCCAACAATTGATTTTAATAGGCATCTTGTCAATACCAGGAGCTTGAAAAGCGATTATACACTTAACATTTTAGGAGTGAAAGCTGAGGTCATTTTGGCAAATTGCACAAATATCGCAGAATTGGCAATAAATAAAGGTTTATGGTACGCACATCGTGAAAGTCTAACAGAAACAGTCTGTTTCTCATTAAGGACGAATCGGCCTAGATCATGTAGAGTCCGCAGGGCTTGAGTTTGGGCCCAAGATTTCTGCATATTGTCATCAGAAAACTGAAATTTTTACTTCTAACGGTCAAATTTGGTTTCATTCAGAAATATGCGGTGTAAGTACGGCAATACGACCAAAGAGTTAGAAATGATTTGTAGTATAATTGGACCGGCATGGAGTTGAGGAATCATTTATTGGTTTGGAAAATTGACCAGATCAATTACGTGTGGAAATGGCAGGACGCCAACGTAAAGTGAGTTTAATAATTTTTCAACAGCTAAATTTATGAAATTTTGGGAATATCCCTAAAACAATCCAATTAGATAAGTTCCGGACCTAAAATTGTGGAGAACTATAAGTAAACGACTCATTATTCCGATCACAAAAACTCACGGGTTCTACCCTGCTCCAGTTTTTTGGGGCAGTAGAAAATTTAAAAAAATTTGGGCAGTGAGTTTAAGTAATTTTTCAACACACCTTAGCTATGAAAAATTTGTGCCCATCCATATACAGGCGATGCTCGCTGTAAGATTTAACAATAGTTCCGCAATTATCGCCTACTGTCACAAGCCCGACTAAAAATGACCAGCGCTCAGTTCAGCCAACCATAAGGATAATTCAGTTGATCGCGTGTTGAAATACTGGAAGCAAGCCTTTTGCAATAGAAAGAAAGACAAAGACTATGGGTTTGTTGTAGTTAACGAAAGCAGGCAGCTGTATAATTTAAAGGAACATATCGTGTTCACATCACAATTCCTTCTTCAGTCATGTATTAAAGTTTTTGTGCTCATTCCATTTTTGAAAGTACTCGCATTTAAAACCTATTAGTCAAATTAGCAGTCTTTTCGAAAATTCGGAACTTGCCCGGCACTTCAAAGTAAGCCAATGTACATTATCTGTTAAGTTTAAAATTTGTTTAAACACCTCCGTTTCTGTTACAGAAAATATTATCATTCAATATTTATCACATTAACGAGGAATTTTTAATCATTTATTCACTTTAAAAATGCTGGAAAATTTTTACTCAGAGAAACCCAAAGTGTGCCTTATGAAAACTTCTTGTTGTATTGCAGGCTTTGTAATATATAAGGACACTCGCAAGGGATACTAGTCTAGTGCCACAAGAGATAAGCTTAACGAAGTATGATTCTGGGACACATGGCTGAGCACGATGGTGTTTTTTGTAAAACACATATTTGGAATTTACATCTTAACTTTAAAGGGACATTTAATTGTCAGTTTTGTATATCTTTTTGCAGTTTTAAGCCGACTCTTTATAATATCTAAGTCGTTTAGATATTATAAATATACATAAAATTAGGCTGTAAAAAATATTAGTTAAAATACTAAAATAAACCGTTGTAAGACAGCGGATTACGACAATTACGAAAGTAAATATGAAAATTCCAATTAATGTTCCAGAATTACTATTACGACAAGCATATCTCTCGCGGAATAGAATAGTATACCTTGTCAGTGTAATTAAATTAATCGTGTTGATTTTACTTTAAGCAAGTGCAACTTATTGTTCTTTTAACGTGATAACGATTGCGCTGACATTTGAACAGCAAAAGTAATGATATATCCAGTAAGACATGAATGAATTGTGATTTTGTCGAGCCGCATTATAAATCAGTTTTTATACTCCAAATTCTGATGTAGTATGAAGCGATGTTCTTACTGAATGTGACGAATTTGTGCAGTTAGACGTCTCCCTTTTAAATGAAAGATTTGTTATATAAGGTACCATTGTATTTACATGCCACTTATGCCAACATCTGATGTAGGTTTATTCCATATGCAATCCAGATTTGTTGTAATTAAGATTTGTCAAGTACGCTTAAATTACTCTTTAGCTAAAACGTTAGAGATTTTTTCTTCCGCATTGGGTACTATATTTTGATGAAAAGTAGCGGTTTTAGTTTTATGAGATAAAACTAAAAAATAGTGTTTCCACAAATAAATATACACACAGTTTCAACCAAACGATTTTTGTACATTGAATGATTACTCATAAGGTAAGGATGCAGCAAAATCCACCGAAACTTAATCTATATAAATGTGCCATTGTTTACAAATTATCTAAAACATCCATTATACTTTAAAACAACCAGAACAGAAAGGGGTTGTTACATGACATGATACGATATTTTACATCTAAAATACTTTTTTGGTGAAAGCAACTAATAATAATTCATGGTGATCATTTTTAACAAATACATGTGATTTTCCGAGCACTAGAACAAATTTTCCAACAACCATGATATTATTTGTTAGGAAACACTGTATTAAATGGAAGTCCATACTTTCTCTGCTGGATCGTAATATAACTCTGAGTTGACAACATGCGTGCACCAGCTTGTAAAAGATAAGAGAATGTGCGTTGGTTTCAAATAGTTTTAAAAGTGTATTATGCAGTTGCTTTTTTATCATTTCTGTTCAAATTAAAGAAATTGCAATAGCAATTTTTCTTTATTTTATTCTAAAATGTTTTTTTTGCTTCACGAAAAGATTGCCAAGTTACACCAAATGCACGAATGAATTATGGGCTATTGTGTAGTAACATTAATTAAACTGTGTTGAATATAATTGCCTATGAAAGTTCCTGATGGTTCTGCGTTCAAGTCCACTGCTCTCTTATCTTCCTCAGTTTTGGAATGAAGTTAGGAGGAGTCCCATGAGACCGAGTGTGAACAGCTGATTTCCAGAACTGAAGGTGGATTTCAATCTGTAAAACAACGAACAAATTTCACAATACATGCTAATTTCATTATATACAAAGCATATTGAGATGCGGAATCTATATCCGTTGATTTTGTTTTTGAAATGGCCTTTGACCTCTATTTTTGTGTATCACTCAAGCAATAACCACGACTTCAAAAATAAATGCTTGCATCTAAAAGTGAGTAATTGGCTTCCAAATGTTTCCAAGCTGGAGAAACATGGAAAACGGTTATGGAAATTGTGAGAGAACACTGCATAACTGGCAGCCTAAACTAGAACTAATTGGATTGCTCTTAGCTACATTTTCTAGATGTTTGTTTTTGGTAATCTCATAGAAGCAGTGCGGAATTAAGGTCCAAGGACTTTCTCGAGCTTGGAAACATTTTTGACCTAAATTCTCATGTTCAAATCCACCGATCAAGTTGAAATTTAGTAAATAAACATCATTTGCTACGAGAATTCTGTTGCGTAAGTTCATTTCATTCGAATTACTGTATTTGTTTAATCATGACACAGAAGATCAAGTAACGTTGAGGTCAAGGGTCGACAAGAGTGTAAAATATATTCCTACTTACCCTCTTGGTTCAAAACCGTTGGAAGAGTTGGATGAGGATGTTGACAGATTTTTCCTAAATGCCAAAACAACTATTTATTTCGTGGTTTTACATCTATAACAATTATTACGTATGCAGATACATAAACAAACTTTGTTATTCAGCTTTCAAATACAATGCAATTGTCATGAAAATATTAAAAAGGAGACTAAAGCAAGTAGTAAATACACACAAGCCGAAGCAATAGATTATGCAACAAAGGAAATTTCCGTTCACCCCTGGTACTGGCATTGATCCAATGCAACGATATTTTCTCCTTCGTATTCTCAAGCAAAGCAGAGTGGCGCAGTGGAAGCGTGCTGGGCCCATAACCCAGAGGTCGGTAGATCGAAACTACCCTCTGCTAAAAACATTTTTGCTTCAATATAACTCGTATTTATCTCATCCTTAATTCTATTTTCGCATTAAAAGTAATTGTTTTGGAGCTTTTTGAATATCCAGCCTTGAAATTTTGTAACCCATATCCTAATTATTATTTTACTCACCCAAGTCGATAAAACGAAAGTCTTTTGAAAATTTGCTTGCTTGTGATTTTGACAAACTCTATACAAATATATTAGATCACGTGGAGCTAACGACCCAAACTTCAAGTGGCTTCGTTTAATGGGGAGCCGTAAAATGTTAAATCATTGCTGTCATGAGGTCGCATTATTATTATGACATTTTCGGCAAACGCACAAATATAGGGTCCGTTTTCAATTCTGTTGTTGGACAGTTTTTAATAAAGCGTATATTGAGCAACATATTGTCAAACTTCCATTAAAAAGAAGCATTTTCATTGCATTACTTGCTTGAAATCATTAGAGATTAACAACGGAAATAAACCTCATTTGTGTATAACGTGAAACCAGCTCTTTTCCTCAGGTTTCAGTTACCAAACAGCTCTGCTCGGGCAGTTCAGTTTTATGTTTATACAAGATTCAAGTGCAATTGTGAGAATTGAACTAAATTGATACTAATTGAAATATCGTAGTATTTAAACAAGGCTTGGAAACTTGAGATTGAATGTGTGCGACTGCGCTTATTTTTTTATCAGCATCTGTAGATGACTGCTCGCTATGACATATTAACTTATGATGTCAATTTTTGTTTAATGAGCGCATTCAAGTGTTTATCTGCTTGCTTGTGAAGAGTACATTTTAATTTCCAAACCAAAATTGACGGTTATTAGTAGCACTTAAGTATACAGTTTTGACATGCTTCAAATACATAAAATGGATTGAATACCACAACATAATTAAAGATAATTAAAAGAGTATCGTTGACATTATTCAACATGATCTGTCCTGAATTCTTACAACGCAGCAAAAATATAAATGATTTTTCAGCAAAATATTTCATCACAAGAACACTGGCAGCTGGAGTGTCGTCCAATTCCGTAGAAATTTCTGAACTTGGCCAATAATCAGCCTCAACGGCTGAATTCCCTGTTATTTTAAATGCACGCATCATTTCCACAAAAATGAGGATATTCATAAATTTCACTTTCTGCTCCACTGGCATCAACTGATGAACAAGAAAAAAAAATTGTGTATCAAAACATCAGGATTAAATTCATTACATTGCACAACTGAGTTCAAAGAAACTTACGTCAAAAACACGGCGCACTTCATCTCCATAAAAAATTTCCGTTGGTATTTCAGCTACTTTCTCAACAGGTTTTTCATCTGGATTTACATGAACAGCAGTTTTCTCGACTCTGATGGATTCTTCACCTTCGCAAAGAACAAAATGGTCGTCAGAACAAGGTCGTCTAGGAAAAATTCGACGAGGGGCGTAAAAGGTTGGACAAGATTCGAATTCCAGATGACATCCTTTTGGTGCCCAGATTTCCGCCAATTTCTCTCCGGCAACCCAGAACCCTATAAAATAGATTCTTTTTTTTAAACGGACTTAAGCAAAATAGAAAACATAATCGAAAATTTCTCACATCCATCGTAATTCGCATTTTTGCAATTATTCTTGAAAAAACGTAATTGTTTGCGATCGCCAGTGTCAACAATTGCAAGTTGCAGTCCCCTTGACTTGCAGTAGGAAGATGCATCGCTCCAATTCTGATTCAAAAGAAAAAAACTATTAAATTATTGTCGCCTTGAAAAACAATAATATTAAAACTGGCCATGATTACTCGTTGGATTTTGTCTCCAAAATAGGTTTTTCCATTATGTGAACAGTATTCAGTCAGCTCCAATTCCGGTTTTGGAGTGCTCTCAACTTCAGTTGGCAGCTGACGCTCGCAGAGAGTAAAATGATCATAATGACATGTACGCTCAATATACTCCCCTCCTGCAGGGTTACTCACTAGGCAATCATTGTTATCGTCTCCAAGGTCCCATGATGAGGTATCCAAAGTTTTGAAAATTGTAGCCGATTCTCCAGTTTCAACCCATTCGTATTTCTTAGTTTTTCTGTTAAATTGGGCAGCTACCCAATACCCTAATGAAAAAATATTTAAATTGTTAAATCTGAAATTTTCACTTTACAAATTTTAAACCTGACTTTTCGTTTACATCCGTGCAAGTTGGAGGACTTAAACACCGAATTTAAGAAGCTTCCTTGAACGTTGTTGGTTATTTTGGCTAGTTTCATTCCATTGATTTCACACAAAGATTTGGATGCAGTCCAATTCTATGAAAATAAAAATAAACGTAATTTGCACTTTGTTTCCTGAAATATAAATTGTTTACTCAAATCCTACCCGAGATGAGGAATCGGTGAAATATGTTTTGCCATCGACAGTTCCCATATTGTCAAATTGGGGTTTTTCCCCTGGGATGATGCGTCTTGAAAGGATGCTTGAAGCAATTGCAAGGATGCTTGCAAAAACCACTGCGACTTGAGTAGAATGCATGATTAAAACACTTTTTTCACTGAAACTGTAAATTGCTGGAGCTCCTTGATGACTGCTCCATTGACCAAGTTTAAATAATGTTCTTGGGACCTCGACAGGGTGCTTATATTCGTTTCCTCATAACATTCTGCATTCGCAATAATGTTTCTCTTGAAAATTTTGTATATGAAAATTAAATTTTTATTCAATCTCCAGCAGAGGGGAATACGTAGTTGTATTGGTTTTCAAGTTGAGATTTGCTTACAATGAGAATGTTTCAATTGGTATAAAGTGATGATCTTGGACAGGGACGAGTAAACAAAGCACTTGATTCAGTGCTACGAACGTAGCTGAAAGGATGTAGTATCAGAGCTGACATGATTCTTTGAAGAGCTTACGTCCGTAAAAGTGCAACTAAATGACACTGATTTGCAAATGTGTTGGTTGAAGTTATATTTTCTGATTGCTTTCAATTTACTCGGTTAAGTTACAACGTATTGTGCACGACTAGATGACTGAGAGTTTGGGAAAATGGTTTTTAAAGAGTAGAACTGTGGTTTTTGTATTGGATTAAACGTTTAATTGCAACTCATCTATGATGAGTGCCTTTAAAAAAATATATTAAGGGCAATTTAATAATGTTTTTAATTTAGCAACGTCCAGTTGAACATTTGTCCAACCATTTATTGCTACCCAGATCTTTATCCATTTACGAAATTTCTGTAAATGAGCAGTACAAAAATATTCCTGTTATTTTCAGATTTCTCCGATATTCTGCATACGGCATGATTACCGTTTCATGATTATTCGAATAAGATGTGAGCGGATTTTCTGCAAATAAAATTAGTTTAATATTGACTAAACTTTTACCATTATTAGTAGATTATGATTGAGTACATTTTTTTCAGAACTGCAATTTTCACATTAAAGTGACACCGAAAGTTCATGACTTATCAGCACGTATTGTATTACATAAAGTTTTGCATCCTAATCAGAAACAATTTGTGTTTAAATATAGACAGACTTGTCACTACCCAAAAGCGAATTTATTGGATCTGTAGTTACATATACTTTGTCGTGTTGAAAAGCCACCTAATATCATTCATAGGATATGGAATTGGTTGAGGAATTTATTTTCAAGGTTTAAACTTGATGAGCATCCTAAAAAGTAGTTTTAGCAATTATTCTTACGATGCCCCTCATGTCAACGTTTTTTGTGGTAGAGTTTATTCCATACACAATCCGCATTTATCCTTTTTATTATTTATAATGACACTTCAATTACTCTTAAACTTTAGCCAAGCTCAAATCTAACAAAAATTCATCCATTATTTTTATTATTACATTATTCATCGTGATCAATTTTATCAAAGACACACGATTTCGACAGCAAAAATATACTAAGTTTTCCAAGAACCATCATATATGGTAAAAGATAGAAAGTTGTTTGAATGGAGTTCCATAATTACTTGGCAAAGGCGTCGTAAAATTTATATGCGTGAATACAGTTGCCTAAAAACGTGCTCAGCTCCTATTCATAAAATGTTGTTAATGAAATTTGAACAAAAAACGGTACAAACACACTATCAAAGCCAGAAATGAATTAAAAGTAATTTTGAAACACAAAGTTAACTTTCAATTGGTATAAATATTTCAAGTTCTTCAAGCAATGCAATAGGTCGTTTGTGAATGTACGATGAAATTTATGGACGCAGAAAACGTTAACCTTAAGAAAATGTAAAAGCTGGGAATGTCAAGTAAACTACAGCAGTACACAATTTTTGTGCCATAAATAGAATCACACAATGGACGATCCAAAACAAACATAAGGAAATGTTGGTTACTGATTTTTTGGGACAAATATAACTGTGCAGATGTATATAAGAAATCCTCGCTATTTTTTGTAAGAAATCTGCGTATGAGAGAATTGCGATGAAATGTCAGAAACATGAATCTTTTTATTAGAAAGTCGCGTATGATAAAATTGCGAAAAAAGATCGGAAACCACAATCTCTTTAGAATGTAATTTTTTTTACAATTTACATGTTATTCAATTGTTACGTGTATATTTTTTTAAAGTTTCCTTCACAATATGAAACTACAATTTTTAACTGCTCTATCATAAACCGATGCTTATAATTTTTTTGTAAATAATTTCTTTCATTATGTATGCAGTATTATAATACAATTCTTCATTGAACTATCAATGCTGGCTTTGAGTTTTGTGGCATCCTTACATGCGTTTTTGTCCAGTGGGTTTGGTTTGGGCTTCTCATGGTACTTGGTATCATGGTACAGTTTCTTTATAGCGATTCCGATTATATGAACGCAAATATATTCTTTTTGATAAATGTGACATGTACAGATTATTCCCGATTCCCATTCGACCTTTCAAAGGAACTGAACTATAGTTGTCTATACTTTACTTTACTGAATTATGTCAAGTTCACTAAGTTGGTGTTATTTCTTCCAACCAAGATTTTAAAACTCGCAAGTGTATATAGACGTAGGCAAAGCCCAAAGCTGGCACACTCATTGTAGATATCTTCAGATGCAATGATGTTTATAATTTAATAATGTTTTAAATTAACATGATTAGGAAGACCTTATAGATATTTTCGTGAAGTGGTATCCCGACGGCAATTTAAATGGAGTATCTGAATATAAGTACCTTTCTCAGAATGTTTTATATGAAATTTAGGAGTATGTGTCGAACATGCTTGGATTTTGAGATTTTATACATATCATACTAATAGCAATGAAGTCTAATTTTTAGACGCAACTTTCTGACAAAGCTGCGAGGATTTCTACATACGCATGTTTCTTACAAAATCTGCGCGGATTTCTTATATACATCTGCATGTTTAAATGCATCCCTGATTTTATTATAGATACCATCAGAACCGTTTCACAACCAGTTTTTCATTCGGCCTTCCATGAGGACAGCAAACCCATCTATTTCGGCGTTCCGAGATCTACACAGAAAATTATCGAAGAAAATCTTTCCTTATCCAGAGTATAAAACTTTTGTCAATATTTAAAGGTGGTGGTAATTCAGTTCAAAATTTGTGGCTATTGTCCCTAACCGGAAGCCAATTACTGTTAGTTTCAGCTGAACTTGTCATTTCAGATACTTATATTTTAGACGGTACTTCATGTCCGAGAAATCCATGACTTTTCTCACGATGTTTATCATCATCACTCTTTCTTGTGAAGTGTTCGACACAACGCGATGCTCCAACTACAAGAGTTTTCAGTATGTAAGCCTCGTCCGACCTGTGGTGAAATTACAACGAAATAACCTCTGCTACTGGGCGTTTGACCAGGTAATAATAATTATTTTTTATTGTTTGTCATCATAATCAATTTTATGCCCGTATACCTAATTATTCTGACAATTCTTCTATTTTATTTAGGGACCCAGAACCAGTAGAATGGATTCGGTTCTATGAGGATCTAAAAAGCTCCTACACCACCAGAGTAGGTTTCTGTCACACAAGACCCTGTCCCTAAAAATTAGACAAAGAAGTTTTAAAGGTTTAAGTAAATACAAGCGGTTTTTAAATACTTTCTGTCTGCGTCTGGCAACACTTAAATCCTTTCATTAGTGATCTGAGGTCGTCGCTGATATTGAAACTTAATCCTTATTTTACGTTAAACTTATTTCAAATGGTCTTCTTTCAAATTCTTCCTATTTAAAGTAGCGTTAAAAATGGGGTAACGTGAATCATCATATTTTATATTTTATAACACGCCAGTTAAGGTTATCTTTTCACTTAACCATGTCGTATATTAAATTCCGCATTTACGATCAAATTTAAATATTTTTGTTTCAAATTCTATCCTGCAACTGATCATACGTGAGAATGGAAAAGTGACATGAGAAAAAGTTGAGGAATGCAAGAGCGTAAGCACACATCAACACTTTTGCTCGTTGATGGGACGGGGCGAAAAACGACACGACTCTTTTACTCTGCGCCAGTTTTTAACATGGTTTTTATGTTACCTTTTTAGTCGTTTGCAGTATATAGAGTAGGAACATCTCTTGTAGTATGCATTATTGACTCTCTGCTCGTGAAAAAGAGTACTTTTTGCCGTATGCACCAACCAAAAATAGTTGTTCCTTCTATAAAGCTTGACCAAGCTCGGTTATGAATGATCCGAATTTGTGTGATGGCGGGTAGCAATGATTTTTACATCTGCTGCAAAGTCTGAGTGTTGGGCTAAGACGTTCATCAACAACCTTATCAGCTGAATAAGATATTTACAGTTAGTGCAATTTGCTTCATAACTTCCTTTTTTTCCAGGACAAGCTTGGGAAGCATTCTAAAGCTCCCTCGTTGCCAAATCCATTTGCATACCACAAAATATTTTTTATGGGATATGAATGTGTGTATTAATTATATAAAATTATACACAATTCAAACTTATGCTTTAATTTAATAAAGCTGTGCTTACTCCAAATATAAATCCACATATATGTAACCATACAGCGCGGAAAAATATGTTTAACAGGTCCGGTGAAAGTTAGCAAAATCAGAATGAAAAAGAAACATGGTAAGAAGTGGATTCCTAGGATAAGCGGATTATTTTCACCGAGATTTTGCATCAGAGGCTGATGATTTGGAGGACAAAAAAACAATTGGAGTCCTTCGTGAGATCGGGATATACTTTCAAGAAACACAGTACGGTACTGCTGAGTTCTGTTTTCCATGACAAGAATTGTGATTCTCTATTTTAACATAAAATTTGACAAGCGTTATAAGGTGGGTGGGTACCCTGAAAACTGCCAATTTTAGCGTTACGTTTGAAATGTAACATTTGCCGCTCAGTAGAAACTTCCACTTGGACAAAACGGAACTTTCCACAAAACGTACAAGAGGAAACTGAACAAAAGATGCCCACTGGTCATTTTACTGTGATTGCTGCAAAATGCATTTACATGCAAAGATTTTGAATTTGTGTCTTTTTCCCTACACACGCTAAATTCGACTTAAATACATTACCAGCTGTATGTGTACATTACTGAGCAATATTTGTATTTAGAGGGACTTACTACATGCTTGTTTCTATTTTTTTTAAATAATATTGGGGCAATTTGAGTTGCTTTCAAGAATTTTTAAGTAAAACCAAAGCGTGATCAGGATGGGTGAAGGGGCAAATAACCGAAGTTTTTGGAATTTTCAAGTGTATTTGCTCTTTACGCTTGAATCTGATACTTAAATTATGTACTAATTTTATTATACAGTGCAAATTGTTGATAGCACTGAAAACATCTTTATCTCAAAATCCTGAAAAGATTACTTTTAGATAAACAATCACTGCATAACAACTGACTCCAGAAATTAAACAGGACATAAAACGGCGTAGTAAATGCTTCTATAAAATTTTCGTGTTTAGCCTTACACTAATCATTAACATCGTCATAGAACATGCTCTTCTGTTCAGTCGAAGACTGAAGTTTGTTGAGTAATGTTCAAATGAGTAATTTGGCAACGTAACATGTTCCTTCTTTCCTCTACCATTCTGTTAATTTAAAAACAAGCACAATATTCTGTCCAATGAATGATCTTGCGTTAACTACATGCGCTTCGGGGTGTTTTATCAGCTTCTGACCTGCAGGGCACTGGGTCTTTCTTATCAGAGTTACACCTGGAGTAAACTTTGTACCTTTTGGCATTCAACAAACACGACATTAAGACCTTTGGGCCCACAAGATCATGGTGGCCCGGGCACGACGCGTCCCGTGGCACCCCCTACTTCTCGGCCAATGCTTGCATTAAGTGCCAGAGCTGCTGTGTACAGTTTATAATATGTGGAAAACCAAAACCAAGACAATTTGGATGTTTAAATTTATTTGCGGAAATTGCATTTAAAAATCAAAATCCATCAGCCAATATAAAGCAAAACCTAAAATTTACAATGGTGAGAATAAAACTAACTCTAAAAACCACAATCATCAACATCCTCGTCAATTTATAACAGGGCCCACGGATTGTTTTGTACGAAATCATTAACAGCCTCCTGAAGAGCCAAGTTTGGGATGAGTTGTGCCACCGTCACCGGTTCACCGGTCATAGGATCAGTGGGGCCATTACGACTAAGGTGTTCCTCAATAGTCTCCCGCTCATAGGTGATCCCACTCGGAGTTATCACTGGATTCCTCAAAACATCCAGGGTTATTTTGCCACAGAAGTAGTCAGGAGCTTCCCTGTTCTGAACAAGAAAACAATTTTGTGAGCCCACAAGTTTTTATTGTTTGGATTGTAAAGGCTTACCGCTCGGCTAATATCCAGTTTCATGAAGAGATCGTGTAGCTCCGTCATGTTCGCTTCTGCTCGTTCCTCAACCCTTTGCTGGGCTTTTGCAACTTCTGTCTCGAAAGTCTCGCCGTCTTCTTTTACAACGAAGCGAGAGCAAGTAGGGGAGTTGATTTTACAAATCTCCGCTTTTTTGTCATCTTGGATAAGCCTGGAAAGAAAACTCTTTAAATCTTGTTCCTTGGCTGTTTCATTCACCGCAAAGATTTCCAGCCTTTGTTTTTGCCAATCTATTAAAACGTCAATCATATTTTGATCGTAATATCCCCTGAAAATTTAAACCAAAACTGTTTTTATTGTTTTCATTTACATTGTAATAAATACGATAAACGTACCCTTCTTGTTTCCCGAGTTCGATCGCCTGCTGAATATGGCACAACCCCTCATCAAACTTGTTCATGGAGCAAAGCGCCCGCCCCAAAAGAAAGTGGCCATAGACCATTTCCGGTTGCAGCTCAAGAGCTCTTCGGCTGTCAGTAGCGGCTTCATCAAAACGGTTCAGCCTATACAAAGGAAAGCAATATCAATTCCCTCTCATTCCCGATTTTTAGGAACGCATAAATCTGTTATAAAATGAAATATGTTACATAAAGGCTGCAGCAGCTCTATAAGTGAAGAAGGTAGGAATTTTCAGGTTCTTGGATATAGCGCCTGAATAATACCGCATTGATTCTACAAAATTTGAGGCAGAACGGTGGCGATGTCCCTCCTCTATCAAGTCAAAAGCCGTCATCTCACTAAAAGAGCGTTTACATCCCCTACTTGGAGCGCCTTGTGACGAAGCCATTTTCCTACCTACGTGGACTGTCCCCAAAATAATGTTGACTGTAATGTAGATTACAAGTTATAATAAAAATTGCTATGTAAAAAGCACTGCCTTCCGTTTTCTATAAAAAAAAGAATTTCCAAAATAACTACTTCAAGAGAATTCCAGTTAATATTTTTGTAAACAATATTTTTACTAAATCTGTTAGTTGAATTAATTAAAATTTCTTTAAACTCGGAAACTGTCGACTGCCCGCTCCAGCTGCACTGGCTTATTGCTTGTCTTTTTTAATAGCACAAGATTTTTATCTATATTATGAAGTTATGTCATGTGTTGGAGTCTTTGTCTTTAAAAATTCATTCAGTAGCAGAGTATCGCAAAACATTTTGCATGAGGTTTGTCCTTTGGTGCTAAACTAAAGCAGTATATCGCAGCTTGCGGTTTGGTTTGGATAAAGTCAGATGAAAAATTAGACAGACTGGAAGTATAGCAAAAATACTATACCCAACTCAAAATTTTCTCAAGAAAGAGATTGAGAATATGAATATTATTTGGTACAATCCTGATTTTGTCAAAAACTCAAGTCGCATTAATCACATGTGTTGTACTTTGCTTACAATTGCGTGTACCTGATGTCAGGTATGAGTAATCTTCAATTTACGTCTTGGTTAATTTAGGGAGCTTGTTTGCGAGCGTTTACGATAACCAACTGAGCAATTTCAAACTCGGTTTTTAAACTTTGACGGAATAGAAAAAATGTGGCTGTCATTTTTCATCGAATTACTAGAATGATAAAAAATATTTGCAGTATAATGTAAACATACTGACTGTAAAGTTTTACGTGTCTGAAAAGGGACCTTGAGGGCAAGATTCTGGTGTGGCAAGACAGACCAAATAGCTAAATGATTGCGAAAACTACTTTATTGAGACAAAACTCCTTCCACGTACCACGTCTAGACAAAATTACGCAAACTAATTCTAATAATTGCGTAATGAACGATATCAAGGATATGCTACAAAAATGGTGACATGTAATTAGATTTGAGGTGGGAACAAGAAGGCCTACACACTTATATGACTTCCAATATTATGTATAGCTTTTAAATTGAGTACCAAGGGAAACAAAATGCCAGACCTCTCCCATTGTCGTTTTATACACGGAATACAGAAAAACGTAGATGCGCCTTATTTGCATCTCCGAAATATTAAATGCCTTTTGTAGTAATTTCTTATTAAAAATCACCCCAAATTTGAGACTAAATATAAAGAAAACGAGTACCTTTCTTTAGTAGTTTTAGGTGGTATTCAGTTTTAGGTAGTGTCCAAAGTGACTGTTTTAGGTTAAAATCTGTAAAATAGTAATTCATGAAAACTTCTCATAAACATTTGTCTATATGACTGGATTTTTATCATTCCAAGTCTCAAAATATACATTGCTTACCTAATATGGGTAGCTGTTAACTTTAAAGAATTCCTCGTCGACCAAGAACGATGTGGGCTGCAATGTTTGATGTTGTATCTGCGAATAGTTTAAATATCGGGTGTTAATAATTAACTCTGCATTTCAAAGACACATGCAAAGTACAATTATATATCCAAAAGCATTGTTGCTACATACTGAATTTTTAAACTTAAAAGGGAAATAAACGCCACCTCGAAAATACTAAAATCCACGGATCATCTTTTGCTCGAAGTTAGAGCAAGTTTGCCGAGCTGTGCAACAAGAGGTGGGTGGCGATATAATGGATTCATGTATTGAGAAATTGCATTGAGTAGCACCATGATCATGACGAAATATGATGAAATGTTAACCAGCTATTGTTCCTTTTGTAGTGGTAGCATTGCATAACATTTGCGTTCGTTTCTAATATAGCTCAAGTCAATTATGAATAACCCACTTAAGGAATTCGCCGTATTCAATTTATGGAACGGACGAGTAACACTGCGTGGACCATTTGCTGAAATAGATGGATCCAATTTGGGGACCGGTGAATAAAGAACCTAACAAAAAACCAAGAGAGAATTCATGTAATCTTTCAGCGTCTCTCGCAATCCCCGTTTACAGACAGCAATTTTTTATTTGCACGTCATTAGGTCCGTCGTGGAGAAGTAGGGGTCGGGGTCAACAACAAAACAATCGTGGTAGCGCAAAACATGTTATACGAATTGTAAATCAGGGTATCACAAGCTATAAATCCGCAGACAATACTGCTTTCTCAAGAATGTATTGGAATAATTGAGCGTATTTAATAGAGTGAAAACCACGCTTGTGTATCTTTGAAATGCAAATTTCTACATGATATTTTCTTTGGTTTGCTTTTTCTGGCCCAGGGTAGCTTTTTAATTGAAAATAACTTTGCACAAAATTTGGTATTAAGCTTTGCTCTCTAAATATCATTACCGGTTTCTATATCCTTTTCAGAGGATCGTTTCCGACCTCGAAGGTTTAAATTATTGACCAATTGACCCACATTTTCCCCATTTTTACATTTTTTACAGGAGAAGCAAACCCCTATGTAAAAAATGATTCCCTTATGTAAAAATTTAAAAAGGGGTACTATGGGTCAATACAGCCTATGCTAAAACGCCCAATTGCCGCCAACTCACTTGGGCCTGCATTAAGCATGAAACGGTACCCTTAAAAATTTGCGTTAAATTAAATGAAAAAACGTAACAAGGTCAAATGCGGAAACCACAAAATTTTATTATTAGAAAAATGTATATAATTTGAAACAAGAAATGTCATTTGGCGTCCAAACAAAATGTCGCTCTAAGCTACTCCTGTAAAAAGCGACACTAGCTAGGCGTCAGCAAAAGTGGAGACTGGTATCGAAAATCAAGAAACCAATTCAAAAAATTTAGTTAATAATGTTTCAACTCTTTTTCATGTGGAACCCTGAGGATTTGCAAAATTTTGGTCGAGATTTTGCACCAGCTCTCCAAAGAACTCACGTTGCGAGTGGACCACTTCCTAGAACGCATTCGATGCATTCGCATATTACTGGACGTAGAGCGCCTGTCTGATCTCTGCGAGCAGCTCACTGCTCTACTCTTGAAGCCAAATCTTGTAACCCTCAAGCTTTTCTTTGAGGGCAAGAAGTTTCACCATGAATCCGCAGCTGAGCGACTGCACTCTAACATCTTACCCAAAGCTTTGTCTTTTGAAAAATCTAAAATTTTATTTTTCGCCGATAACCACTCCTCCACAAAACGAATGGAGGTTTTGGTCCAACGCTATGGACGCTATAAATTGCTAGATAAAATTTAAATGCTATGCACACGCCTTCTCGCATATCCGCCCAGAAATCTGCACTAACTTTCTCTGCTCCAGCTCCGACTTTCACGGATTTATCCAAGCTGCGCGAAAGAAATGTTCGAGTTTCTCTTCCAAATTAGGCTGCCAAAGTTGGAAAGGTTATTTTCGAAACGGAGCTCTTATGCAGCTGACCTTTTGAAAGTTATTACCAACTTCAGGGGGAGTCTGAAGGAGTTGGATATTTCCTGATTGTAGCTGGACTTGGAAAGAAACCTCAAGGACATGAAACCGGGGATTTGATGGTGTGTCTGAGAAGGGAAAAGTTGATTCTCCTCCTTGGTTGGTGGGGTAGGATCCCCTGGTGACAGATAGAAGATAACCAACCAGTCCAAACCCGTACGTTCGAGAGCATAATATGCAAAAGGTGAGTCGCTGTGTTTAATCTCATTCAGTTCAGCCCAGTAAATAATCAGGGAGGAAAGGGTCGCTCTCGCTCTTGGGTCGAAATCAAGAGATAGTTGAGTTGATAGAAGAAGTTTGGGCTTCTTTGCAAAACTGGGATCTAGCACCAAACTGAAGTTAAATTGGGTGGACGAGTCTTGAAGCGGAACATGCATGGTTTTCCACTGGAAAAGTATCCTGTAAACAAACTCACTCCCGACAGCTCTACTCTGGACACTTAGAAACATGGCGGCGCGGCGAGCCGTGAGTAAAGCGCTAACAGTCTTCGGTGCAAAAACCATTGCTCCATATATGTTGTCCAAAACGCCTGTAAATTAAAGAAGCAAATACTTTACATTTTATAATGGAATACTGCTTCTATTAACTTCGTTTAAATTAAAATTCATACCGTCAGTACACAAGTAAAAGTAGAGCTCATGTGACGCTTCTCCTTTCAGCTTCAAACACCAATTCCGAAACATGAGAAGCTTGAAGCCTTCAAAGATTGTTGGGGACACACCGACAGTTTTCCATGAGGGCTCCGCTCAGCTCCGCTGTAAGCTTCATCTTCGATTTCAGCTGGCTACGAATGATATCCAACTGGGAGCCAAGATCGGGGGATGAAGGAGGAACTGGCAAATCGTTTGGCTCAACCTCGATGACCTTTGCTTTGTTATCGTCGACGATGTCGTCAATCCCCATGCCCGCCAGGTCGTCTCCCTCGCAACTGCTGTTTTCAGAGGAGGTCGGTTTCGGATCCAACTTCAATCGTTTGGAAACTGGAAGTGCTTCATCATCATCAAGTTCAGTATTAGCTTCAGTCTTCGTTCCGCGTGCAAAACTCAACTGAAGCGGAAATCTTGCACGAAAATCTCCCTGGAACCAATGAGAAACCAATGAGCATTATATCTTAGCCTGAGATTTAGAGCGGCAAATTAAATGAACCTTTTTTCTAGACTCACATTCCAATTCAAGATAATCAGCTGCTTTCCTCAATTGAAGGAACTGGTAATTGCCAATCTCCTTCCAGGATCCGTCCGCTAAGAAGTTCACCTTCTTACTATCGATTACTCCAGCAATTGGGTGCTTGTGAACAAATAAAAATGTCGTGGAGATTTTTGTAAGCTGAGTTTCTTCATAATATTTTCGTGATTTGGAAATTATAAATAAATTGGGGTTTTTCATTTTTTACAATCTTTTTCAAATTTAAATACGTTGAAAACTCATTCAATTGAGTCACTGTACCAAGTTTCAGATTTTTAAAACAATCCGTTCCAGAGTACCGACCAATTTTTGAAACAAATACTTAACATATGGTTGCACTTTCTCTCAGGAGAAGTACAGCTTCTATGTATTGTGAAAGATGCTCGTAAACGTGATGCAGGAATTTGAACTATTAGTTAAATTGTGATTGTGACATTTTGATAACAGCTGCAGCGAGATTAGATTTTTACTGGAACAACCGCTAAAAGACAACGACAAAGACGACTTACCTGAGACAGGATCTCCAGCACAGGAAGTTGTCGACGCATCATCTGAAGTTGTTCGAATATCATTGTCATCACTATCTAATGTCCAGGGGCAAAACAGGTGGCCAGAAAATCAACAGGAGTGAAGCTATTACGTCTCAATCAAATGTCGATGTGGTTCAGCATCAGCCGTTAGCACCACTGCTTGATGAAAGGGTAAGGAAGAAGTTTAGGAATTGGTAGCAAAAGGGCCACCGGAACTGCTTCTCTTCTGATAAACAAATCATGCTTGCGTCTTCCATTATTAAATTTTAGCTTTTCAGACTTCCCATAGCAATTCATCCGCAAGTTCCACTGATGAAACTTAAGCATCTGGAATTTCTGAAGAACGCAGCCTGGCTCCTTCGACACAATTACATTCCATCGATTGCTGTATTTTCTTCTGCAGAGGCTTCTCCTATTGCTTCTACGTTAGCGTCATATGTGCTAGAGTGCCAACTGAATGTAAACCTA
>LJIJ01003337.1:0-19640 GCA_001718145.1 Orchesella cincta | reverse complement strand
GAAATGCCTACAACTAGCTAAAGGCTTGTTCTCAGTTTCCGTTCATGGAATTCTTTCATTCCGGCATGGAATTACATATTAAATATTTCAACTGCTTATTCCGTGTACACTCATATTCTTATTCATTTCCAGTAGTATGTGGAGTACATATATATTTACCAACAACGAACAATTTAATTTGCCTCAGAATCTTACTCTTGTCACACTATTAATCATTTCATCTTTGCAATGCCCATGAATGCTTTTCACTGCAGAAAGAAAACATTAAGGATCTTAGACGAAGTAGGTTACTTGCTTAGACATTTACATAATGTGATGTTACGTAGTATTGACCCACCATGCTCGTATTAGTTTATACACGTTCACACATTATTTTTAGGGCAAGTTTTTTATATATAAATTACAAAACAACGAGATTTTTGTCTGCAACAGGACGCTATTCAACGACTTTTTCAAGGTAGTGAACAATAAGTTTACATAAACGCGTTTCCTTATGTGAAACAACGATGTGTAACCCAAATAGCGATATTTTACTATTTATTCCCGAGATCTTAAAGAACGGGTTTCACATGTTCAATACACACCCGACTCTGCAGTTTGAACTCCGTTAGGCAGATTGTTAAGTGCAATATCAACTCAGTCAAAAACGTTATGTGTTGCTCTACATGTACAATTTATTTCGTATTTGCGGGTTTATGGCGAAAAACGGAGCGTACTACTAGGATCAATAATACTTTTGCTTGATTGTAATTTCATGATGCATAAGATTAATCAGCTGGTCAGTTAAATATATAACCAGTATGCAGAATCGGAGTGTTAGTAAGCCGTGCTCTCTCAACCGATTGACATTGACTGACGTAAGCAAATTAGTTTTCAATAGTCCGGCTTACTCCGTTGAAGCTCACCTGGAAGAAGACAATTGACCCAAAGTAACTTTCAAAAAGCTTACCCTCATGCCCTGAACCTGAAGAAGCAGACAACTTAATAAACTAATAAACATTAATATAAACAAAAGAAAGAAGATTAGTCTGATCTCAAAAAGAAGAGAAGCTTGAATTACAGCCCTTATACATTAAATCGACTGGGATTCAGTTTACGTTTACAGAGTTATCTTGTCTGTACTTAAAAATTGCCATAATTCAGCTTTCTCCATGATTAGTTGAAAAATATAACAATAAATTACGTACTTTGCTTTTCCATATATGATTCGACTGCGTCCATCATTTCTCCCAATGATGCAAAAGTCAACATAATTACCTTAACGCATAGAATTTTGACCAAAAAGTTTAATCTTACAAAATTTTCGAGAATACAATTAAAAGTACAATATAAGACAATGCCGATTCGATAGTGTTGGTTTCGGATTTCAAAATATTTGTAGAAGTTTAATCAGTTCTTCTGCCTTTTTACTAAACTCAAAATTTTCACATATTGCATATCATTTCCAATCAGACTGTCATTCTCAAATTTATGTCATGTTAATGCAACATGTCACAAATCACTCTTCGCACAACTTCATGCACAGACATGGGGTAAAACTTTAAAAACCAATAAATACATACAGTCATGCTTCATGCTATTTCCCGCATAAGTAGCTTCTTTTAATTATACCGAAGATATTTATGTAATCAGAATAGTTAATGTGCCTACATGAAAAGCGAAAACATGTTGATGTTATTATGGCTTAAAATACGAAAATTTGCATCTTGCACTATTACTAACCATACTTAACATGAATACTTAACAAATCTTAACTTACTAACTTATACAGATACACATTGCTTTTTACCAAAACCCAAATCAATATCATAGCTTTTGTTTGCTAAGGGTCTCATGATACCCCAAGTACATCTCACTTACCTTTTAGTCATTGTCTACATTGTCTACATCCACATCATGCGACATGATTAGGCGAAGCGAAGTTGAAGGGCCATTAATACTCGTTTTGAGCAGGGTAGCTTTGATCGGAAAGGGATGGTTTTCACTGCTTTGCCACACTCATTTAGGGATATGCCATGGTTGAATGATTTCTGCGTGTGTTGCTTGTTGCTTGCATTGTATTTGATGATTGATGCGCGTCGAGCAAACAATTGAATCTAGATGATGGTTATGCTCGTGCTCAACTCAAGCCTCATTACATTTCGCATTAGAGAGATGGTAAGCTGAGGTTGAACGAAATGTGATACGTTTCTTACAAATATTCTCGAGTTTAAACTCCTTGAATGAGGTAAGAGTAAAACTGATTAGATGTGAATAATTGTTGAAGCAAAACCCGTGTTCTCGAGCCTCTCCATTTTAACAAGAAGGCGCCTGATGGCTCGTGCTATGGTTAAGCATTGGTGCCTTCCAAGGCACTAGATCCTTCGAGCTTCAATCTCTCGGTCAACGCAGCCTAAATTTTTTTTGAAACTTCATAAACATGCAAAGGAATTGAAATGGGGGGAGCTGCTAAGCACTAATGTATTACTATATAACCTTGCCTTCGGGACTTCCATGTTCTGAGAACTACACAAATGTTAATTCCGGGAAAGGACTGCTGATCTTTTCCACAGAAGTGAAACCCTTGACTGATACCTACATCGCCAATGAACTTATGACTTCACCATCATTGACATCTACCAATATCCTAAACATTTTCTGGAAACCACTAGCCTCAAGAATTCCTGATAATTGCATGTTTTGACAGAACTAATTTTATGATAACTTTGTACCCTACGCATTCATATCTACATAGTAAACCTTATATGTATTTTTATGGAGATGCCTACACCTTTCCATTACCTTCAACTCAACCCTACATAAAAATGTGGATAAATATACATACACCACACTCATCTCGCTCAATTTATTTGCACTCCAACGTCACAAAGCATGTAGGAAGGCAGGTTCATAAAAAATGTCGCGATCAAAGTGCATTTAAGTTGTAAGAGTTGTTTGACAGTGTCATTATAGCTTTAACTTTCTGAAATATACTATTGTCAGAATGCCCCATAAAAATGCAGAACTGATGTTTCTTTAAAATAACTGAAAACGTCCTGAAGAAAGCGTAGAGTTTTGCGCAGAAAGCTAGACAAGAATAAACTTATTAAAATGTCCTCTCAAAACGTTACTTTTGAATATATACCTGAAAACGTGATTGCAGCTGCTAAATCCAGTAAAACACGATAAAAGTTATAAAGCAAATAGAAATGCTCCGAAGAAGTTACGAATAAAAAGGAATTTCCTAGTTTTAACTGATGTTCATGCAACAAGAAAGAGGAAATACTCAGAACAGAGTTGTTAAAACCCAAACAAAAATAACTCAATACAAAATCAAGCACCGGGTAACCTGAAGCCTCATGCATACAAAAAGCTCTTGAGTAAAAAGGGCCCTTTTTAATCCTTTCACCTTTAGGTAGGCCATAGCACAAGTTTTGGTTCTTGGTATTTCCGGAAAACTGAATCGGAAAATTATGGGTATATGCCTTTTGGGGTCTTTTCAACAGCACTTCCTATCACTTCTTCTGACTCCTATAAAATCTTGCAGTTTTCAAATTACCGACATCATTCAGCTCACAACTGTTACAGAAATCACTACAATCTTTTAACGATTACAACCATTATCTGACTCCATAAACCAAGCCGTAAAATGGAAACAAAAGTCTTTACCAGTTTTGCATTGGTCTTCGTTCTGGTTGCTACTGTGTTCATTCTGCCTTCGGAATGCTCTAGGAATCCGAATACAGTTAGCATTGGTAAGTTAATTTGAAAAGCAATGGAAATCGTGTGTTTGTGTTCAATATTGAGTGTTAAAACGTACTTCCTATTTTTGTTTCCAGAAGAAGGGGCCACCGATCCAGTCCAATTTTCGAGATTGGATGCTGTTTCATTGACTAACCCGAGCAGCTCGATACTTTCTCGGATATCCAATGGGTGGATTCTCTGGCTCATCTGCTTCAGCATCTGCATCAGCTTCCGCTGGTGGAATGTAAGTTGAAACGTTCTGAAACTTTTAGCATGGCCAGAAATACTGGTGATTAAATCAGGTTAATATCACTAACTCAATTCAATCTTCATAATTATCTTCTAGGGGCTATGGTGGAGGGTATCCCATGATGTATGGAAAGTGAAGCATCAACAACACATGAAACGGAAAACGGACTCAGCCAACATCTCAATTCCAGGAAGACTCTCTCATGCAGTGATACAGATGACCATTTGCAGACACATGAAACATTCATCCATATTTAACTAGTTTAGCTAAGAGTACTTAAGTATTTTAATCTATGTATGTACCAAAAGAGTAGCACATAGTTATTTGCAAATAAACTTTGATTTTATCGTTTTCATATTTACTTAAGAACATCATTCATTCACTATCATTTCACGTTCCCAGACACGCACGCTTAGTTTTAATTGTCATTTCAGAATATCCAACCAAATAGTCATCTCATCATCATCTGCTTAAGTTACTGCATTGAAATTTGAAAGTGTAACCAATTTTCATAGAGTTGGGGGAGGATTACTGATTTTATATTGTATGAATGAACCTCTTGCCCGTAATATGCATCTTTGCAGAAAAACTAACGCATCAAGCGTTTTTTGAAAATCTGGGGAGTATAGAATAAAATGCATTTGGGATAAGTCCCTTGGCTAGAACTGTTCTAACTAGTTCTAGAGAACTAATTCCTCCTGCTACCGTCTAAACAAGGTGAAAAAAGCAGTTGCGGACAAAGATAAATACATCTGAGTGAGCTAATAGCCTACGTACCTCAAAGTCTTCAACTTCCCTGCACTGTTTTATGCAAACGCATGGCATTCCTTTTATATCACTTAATTGAATGCAATACTCAGTTTTAGATTTGCAAATATGTGGAATGCATACATTTATAAGTATGTTCAAAGGCAAAGTAAGTAGGGTGAATGTTGTTGATTGAATGGATTCCATCATTTCACGTACATCTCATTTGCATGTTGTTGATAAAGGTGATTTATGGGATATGAAAATGAATCCTTTCATGATTGGGAACAAACAAGCATAGAAGAGGAGAGAAACTACTTTGGTTTCCGTTCAGAAAAAAGATACCTACAATTCATTCATTGTTGTTGACGTGCTTTTCTTACTAAGCTTGTTTGCATTGGAATGTATAACTTTAAAGAAAAATTTCACTAGTGATAAAACGTATTATAAGAAGGCAACGCGAAGGATGTTTTGAAGTGAGTTGAACTACATTGGAGTCGGCTTTGTTAATTTAGGTGGTTTTTGCAAGGTCGTCTTCATTCGTTTAGTTAAGTTGAAGAGAGAAGTAAGAAAAAGACGTATAATGTTCCGATTTTTTAAGTTAATATTCAGTGGTTTGGTGACAGAAAACAAAGGTGGTGTTTCTTCCTTTTTTAAGAAGGTGAGTGTTGAGGTGTCCACTCTCTGTTCACATCAAACTTGCAAGTTAGTAGAACTGTAGTGAACATGAACGACTAGACTGCATGCGTTTTTGGAGTGTTGGGTCATTTGTAAGGAAAATATTTAGCATGGAGGGTTGCGTTGATTATGTGTGTGTGAGATTTCATAGGCGTTTCAACACGTTTAAAAGTCCTTAGAAATGCTCGGGACTCGAATTGATTGAAAAGTGATGCAATCCACATCCAGCGAACTCATCAGCCAGTCAATTCGTTATACGTAACAAATGCAGCCATGTGATTTATATTTAGTCTTATGTTACGATTCAAATCGTGTGCTCTTTCATGTCTTTACGTACAATTAGTAATACATTATGGTTTCTTAGGACATTAGGGTTTGGCGATAGGTTTTTAAATATCGCAGCGGTTATTGAAGTTGCTGATTTTTAATCTATTTCTAGGTTTGTAATAAGCTGTCCATTGGAATTACTCGACAATGGAGGCAAACACAGGAAAGTTGAGGATGTCCAGCCCTACGACGACAGTTGACGCCTCGGACGCCATTGAAAGTAGTGAGGTCGAATTAGATGCGCTGGTAGTCAATTCTGGCGAAAAGAAGCGTAAGCAGAACGAAAGTAAGAAGCCTGTGAAGAAGGCGAAGCTAGAGAAGGAGAGAAGCAAGTGTGACGCTGCTAAATTGAATCCCAAAGAAGAACCAGGACCTATCATTACTCCTGACGGGGATGAACTCTACGTAGTAGAGAAAATATTGAGCAAAGAAGTGGGGTCTGACGGGTCACCTACTACGAGGTCAAGTGGGAGGGATGGGATAATCCGTAAGTTGGAATTATGATGAGTTCAATGTAGTATTTAGTGGATGAAACAATTTTATAATAAATTATATGCTTTGTTCAGCGAGGACATTACCTGGGAGCCATTAGCAAACTTGGCCGCTGCCCAGAACTGCTTCTAGCTTTTGAAATGAATTCCGATGTGAAAGCAAAGGAAACCGTTGAGGAGTCCGCGGAACAATCTGATCAGCAGCAAGATGATGAAGCCGAGGTGGAAGCTTTGGGTATTAAAACTCTAGCTTGCGACGATGATGCCTTGGAAGCCTTGGACAATCAAGCAATGGTAAAATGAATAAGAAAACCGTTATAATAGAGCATTGTGTGGGCGGGCATGTTTTCTCAACAGATTTATGTGAAAGCTTATGGTTTTTCTTGCAGGGAGGAATGTTTCGACGTGTTTGGAGAGAAGAAGAAATTCCTATGGATATTTTGGGCAGCTGCAGCAATGGGGTTGGCAGTTTATTGCACCTTGTAAGGATCAAAACAAGCGTTGAGG
The DNA here is from genome assembly GCA_001718145.1 of Orchesella cincta. Classification (NCBI taxonomy): domain Eukaryota; kingdom Metazoa; phylum Arthropoda; class Collembola; order Entomobryomorpha; family Orchesellidae; genus Orchesella; species Orchesella cincta. The sequence goes on along the minus strand of LJIJ01003337.1, from coordinate 12,917 downwards.
AACCAGACCCTGAAAACTTGTATGAGGGACTGAACCATAAGAACTGTGTGATGGTCTTGTCCGATTCCTTTAACCGTTGGTTTCCAACTATAGCGGTTAACTACCTGGAAAGGTGTAGTATGTGGGTGACTTCAAATGAAACGGAAGAAGAGGTTGCAAAGAAGGCAGCGAGAGCGATGGTTGCTCATGTATGTCGCATTACCGGGACTCCTGCGGATTTAAAGAAGATTTACGAAGACATGATGTCTTCTACACCTACTAAGGAACCGGAGGAAACGACCCAAGATTCCAAGGAGCCAGAGGAAGAAGCAGTTGATCAAAAGCTTGTGCCATGCTATGGTTTGAGAGCAAACAAAGGAGCAGCAGCCAAAAACAAACCGGAACTAGCTGAAACTGACAGTTTTGGATTACCCCTTTCCATGTCTAGTGAATCCGATGACTCGAGTGATGAAGAGGTCATCAAAGTCTATGAGACGGACCGGTTATTGTGTAAGAAATATACATTTGGCATGACATTAAAAGATGACAAAAAAGAAGCAAAAGCCAAGGATAAGAAAAAGAAGAGAACTGACAACAGCAGTACTACTGGGGACAATACCACCGATGATGAAGAGCACAACATGACATGACAAAGAAAGCCCTTAATGAGTAATTGTGACATCTTTTCATGTTTTGAGAATGTTTTCAATGTTCTGAATCTAAATCAACTTAGTTTGTTGCTAAATGCTAAATTATAACAATATAAAGTATATTGAACTGATAATTTTTGACTTTGTTATATGCAAATAAATATGCAACTGCATGAGATCTGTTTTCTAGCAGTGTAAAAGTGGATAACTTTTTTGATAGTAAGCAAACAGATATCCTGACGCATTCACATTCCCACCTGAAGAGTCAGATATTCCAGTCTTATATCCCAAATAATTATGTGTAGGCGTAGGCATGCGCATCCCGATTGTTTCAAGGTTTGGTTGAACTGAAAGATGTCTACACGTGCCAAAGGAACTGATAATCAGTTTAATATAAATCATATGAAAGATGTTATATGAGGTCGGACATCCAGAATTTTTATCATTCATGCTTTATCATTCATGTAATATGATGTTATTTCGTAAAATTGTCCCGTTTGAATTGTGTACAATAAATATTTTTTTTGCAACTATATCGTACTTACAAGTTATCAATTTAAACGAATCTTAGAAATAACAAGTACATATAAGAAAGAGCACCATTGTATGGGTATAGTAGAAAGACTTCCAGTCGTGTAGCTGTCTAAATCACTCTTTACTTCCCATAAGGAAAGCCACTAGAATAATAAAAAAGTATAGTTAGTTAAGTTAGATTTCCTTTATAGCTGCATAACACGAGCTGAAGATTCACAATTTAAACTTTAGCAACTTACATGCCACTTGCACCCGAGCTTGCTGAAGCCATCGCATTAGATGCTCCGAAACCTCCACCACCGAAAGAATTGGAAGCCGCAAAGGCGTTAGCAGAAGAACCCGCAACCCCTCCAACAGGGTACCCGAAATAACGACCCTCCCTCTCGTTGCATCTGGAAAACACAAATTTCAATGTATACAGTTCACTATTCAATTTTCAGTCTGTTACACAGGTACAAATCAAATGTTTTTATAACTTACCACTGCCCTCAGAAGCATTATCAATGGGAACTGCTTGGATGACCACAGCCATTACAGCGAGTACGGCGAAGATAACAAGGGTTGATTGACTAAGGCCATTTTCAAATGTTTTTCGAATCAAGTTCGAGTGGTGAAAACGAAAAAGTTTTTAAGATCTAGAGAATGGTTGTTTTCTGGTGAGATGTAAAAGGCGGACTGCGATACTCTGGTAGAAATCTAAAGGCTTTATATACTTTAGTCCTGCGATCGGATCCTGCAGGAACTTAAAATGATGATGATCGTATAATATAGAAAAGGGCTTTCATTCATTTCTACTCGGAAAAGGGTTTTACCCAACTTTTTTGTCATTCCTTTACGGAGTACTGAAGCAATGGTGAGTATATCTAAGCCTACCTCTGTGAGTGAAGTCTATAAAGGAAACACTATGATGATAAAATAACTTCTCGGTATTCCCTACAACTCAATTCGGACTTTCCTAACCTTTTTGGTTGATCCATTGCCCAAACTCAAAACAGATTTAATACCTCAGCATTACGCACAAACCCACATTTCAATGGTGTGGTATAGTAAGGCCCTTGCGTTTCAAATGTGTGAACCTATACGCACTTGCCAGTATGTTTCTAATTATGACTGATGTGAGATATCAAAATTTAATTGATTTTTTATTACATGAACCTGACTCTGACAATTTTTACTCTCTATATGTAGCAGTGATAGCAGCGACACGGATTCTGAAATTCTCTGCAAACAGAGACAGCGTGAATGCAGACACGGAATTTGTTCCAACATTTATCTATCAAAGGCAACCCGTAGATATTTCTGAGAACAATGATTTTGGTCTCATGAAAACTGTGGCTACGTTAATGGCATTTTCATAATCGCTTTTTGTAAAGCATACAACATGTTTAGTTTGACAAACACAACCAACGGAGAATGTATTTGAAATGAGGTAGAGGCTTTGACACAATGACACAAATTGGCTGAAGAAGTTTAAAGGTTTGAATGAAACTTTACGCACCACACAAAGTGTAGTATATATATATAATTATCAATATATTATACAGGTACTTGATAATTCGAACAGTTGGGAGAATAAGCAAACCATTTTTAAAGCTTCAAATGATGAGAAGTTGAGTGGTGTTATGGGGCTATACTTCCATTAGTTTCATTCATCAAAAGTTCAAGGCAAATATCATGATATTGAAATGATTCACATATGCTACAAATACAAACTACTTCTTGCCATGCATCAACACAAGGCTACTTTTTAAAACACCTTCTTTAATCCATTAATTCATATTAAACAGTGATTTGATTCGAACAACCACACTATAAAAAATTATGTCATATTTATAAAATTCCAGGAAGTGATAACAATTAATCGGAATTTCTTTTCTTGTGACTATCACATTATGATATCTTATATAAGGTAAATGAGAATATTAAATATGGAATATAGCTAATCTAATGTAAAATACTAAGGTTGTAATAATCGTGAAACACATCGAGTTCACTTTCATTACATATACACAAAACTCTTCTATAATACAAAGTAACAGCAAAAGGACCGGAATCAATATAAACTAATTAACATAAGATTACGACTAAAATTCAGAGCCTTTAAATTTTTAGTACAAATAACTTTAACTAAACAGTTCTCTATAAAACTAAACATAAAAAATGTCAATAAACATTTCTCTCTCTCATTAAAATGATGATTTGATTAGAACAATGAACCACGTTCGTGTTGCCAGCCGCTAAGGTACTCGCTGCGTTCTCTTCCTCTTTCCCTGGATTACTAGATCTGACCCAGTTGGATTACCGACTAGAATATGAAATATTAAGTAAATTAGCATCTGTATGTACATAAATGATTAGTGTTTTTGTAAAAAAAATGTTCTTCCCATCCTTACCCAAAGCCTTAAACTCTTCGTCTGGGATATCTCGAGCATTACAAATTCCACATTGGTCCTCCTTGCAGGCAAGATGAAATGGATGGCCACAATCATACAGAACAGCATTAACTTCCATCCTTATCGGCTTGTCACAACGACCGCAGACATGAAACGATTGATCCTTTTTCACAGTGGTCACCTCAATATAATCGTACTCTGCAACTTCCGCTCCATCATCAGCGAATTTCTTTATCCCTCCAAAGCTCTCCACCACCTTAGACTTGATTTCCAAAGGCTGATCACTTTTCTTATATCGGAAAACAGCTTTTCCATCACAGACTACAAATTTAGCAGGAGGAAATTTCCCTGTGCAGGCTCCACAAGGGACAGTCTTTTTATTCAAATCAATATCAAGAAATCCATAACCAGCCTGGTGCGTTGTTTGCAGAACTGTTTTGTTGGATTTGCACGATTTTCTTGTGCAGGTTCCATAAACAGTTAGTCCTTGGCAATATCCTTCCCAGTCAACGGGGCCTTCCCTTTCTCTCTTTTCTTTTCTCTGCATTTTCTCTCCTGGAGTCATCCTTCCATCTTCCCATCGATCTACCATTACAACAAAATTTGTCCATGGTGCTAACTTCAGGTATAAGGTGCTTCTACGACGCAATATAACTTCTTCAATAGTTTTGCCATCTTCCAAGCAAGTATTATGATAGTCATCATCATCATCCTTCTTATTAAGGTATAGGTCCAGACGATATTTTCTATGGTCGCCCTCCTCCTTCATCTTGTTACCAATTATGGTTTTCACGCGTCTCACAGTTAACCCTTTTCGAAGTGAAAATGTATTTTCAAAATCTGCTCCGTCATATTCAGACTTCAATTTCACTGTGACTTGTCGTTCCACAGGTACCGTGTGAATAGAAAGGGGAAACTTGTTGTCACACAGCAGCGTTTTAAATTCGGTGTTTTTGGAAATGAATTTCTCTCCCAAAGTAACTTCCCATTCTACTGGAAGGGTTTCCAAAGTTGACAGTGACAGTCTCCCAAACACCTCAGCATTCTCTTTCCGAAGAACAGCGTTGTAACTCATATTTGCTGGACTAATCACTATTACAATTACAGTTAATTTTCAAAGCTCCAGTACGTCAACAAAAGTTAGAACACAACAAACTCTCAGATCTTCTCGTTCAACTCGTCGGCTTAAGCTCGAAAACCAGCACAAAAAATCGCTAATTATATTGCTCCAGAAGGATAATTAAATCAGTTTACAATTTATTCCGATGAAACGAAAATATGATATTTGAAAGATTGGACATTCAAGATCAACAACCAAATGCGCTTTACATCTTGACACACCCGTATGATGCATGTGTAAAAAACCAAAAGCATTTTCAGTACTGCCGACCACGTGTTTTTAATCGCTTGTTTGCTACTTAAAAACCGGAAACAAGATGTTTTCACTCGCACCTGCAAAGGGTTTAGACGAATGACGAAAATTTTCGGGTCTACGACTGCAAGTTAGCCGAATATTTTCGGGTGAGTCAACTGCAAGTTGGCCGAAAATTTTCGGGTGTAATACTACAAGTTAGCCGAAAATTTTCGGGTAAAATATCATCAAGTTAGCCGAAAATTTTCGGGTGAGTCAACTGCAAGTAAGCCGAAAATTTTCGTGCGCTTTTATTTAATTTTAATGTCCAGAATCCAATGTTTTAAATTATGTAAATGGTAAATGAACAAAGCCCCTGCTCATGCTTATGCAATGCATACCAAATGACTGCCCTGGTCGAGAACGTTACTTTTACAGGTGGTAGAATGCCTTGCACCTTTTCCGTTATTCAAACTGACATCTTACCAGCAGATGTCACATTAAATTCATTAGAGTATGTAATGAAGGGAGATGACAAAAGGCCCCGATCAGAGGCAGAAGTTCTAGCTAAACAAGAGAGACTGAAGGAAATGGATTTTTCCATAAGAGGATGTCTGGACAAACAGTTTATGATATGGGTGGCAAGGGTGGGGCTTTAAAATCAACTTTTTGGTAATGCTATCCTCATAATTACGCCAATCTTTATGGGTTTTTACGTAATTCATTAAATGAGTACATGGTCCATGCTACAGACAAGAATACTTAACGTGAGACCACCTCGGGTTAGTAACCTTAGTCTGTATATCTAATGTATTAATCGAAGTATTATTGAATTTATTGTGTCCGAAAATATTCGCCCAACTTGCAGTCGTAGACCCGAAAATTTTCGGCTAACTTGCAGTTGACTCACCCGAAAATTTTCGGCTAACTTGTAGATTTATACCCGAAAATATTCGTCTAACTTGCAGTCTTAGACCCGAAAATTTTCGGCTAACTTGCAGTTGACTCACCCGAAAATATTCGGGTAAAATATCATCAAGTTAGCCGAATTCAGTTCCGCCAAATTAATTTTCGGCCAACTTGCAGTCGGAGACCGAAATTTTTCGGCCTAATTGCGGCTGTGAAAATTTTCGGCTTTCGTGTTAACTTGCAGGGTCCTTCTTCACTCTTGGTTTGACTCGTGTGATGCTCCAAGAGTTTTAGGATACGAAATCTCGCATCTCGAGTGGGAAGTGGTTATGGAATACTGAATGAATCTGTTCTGTGATGACTCATTATATCCCAATTCTCAGCTCAACATACTTATCATTCATCATTACGTGTCTTTCGGATGTGAATGTTAAACAAAGGTTTCTTCTCAGTTTTGTCCTCTTGCATTCCATTCATGGTATATATATGTATCCCTATTCGAATGCCATATAGTTGGCATGAATGAACTGTGTTCCTAAGATGCAAATTACATGTTATATACAATCCAAGAGCCTAGTTTAGATTTCTCTTCAGAGCGCAGCTCTTCACGTTAAGCAGAATGTCATTGCAGATCACTGAAAGCTAATACCTTTTTCGTCTTGATAAAATATGTATGTGGGTTTGGTATGTACGAATGTCCGTGCTCAATGAAGGTGGTTAAGTAACAAGTTCACGATTTGAACTTAATACAAAGGTACTTTCTCTGAAGTGTGCCTTTGGAAAGCATGAGAAAGCAAACAAGACCTTTGGGTCGAGTCGTCTCGTAATGAACATACATACAGCAAGTAGTCATTCAACTTCAACGCTCAATGTCATGAGACCTATTCCTCCTGGAATAGGAAAGGCAAAACCAAAAAAAAATTCGAATCGCCAATTTTTTGTCAGTTAGTAGTACTCATATGAGTACGTAACTGTGCAAAAATATTTCTTTTCAAAACTTAGCAGTTTCGAAATTATGGCGGTTTTTGTGAAAAAATGGAAGGGTTCACGCGTATCACTTGTGTGCAAAAACTGTAGCAGTTATTGACATAATTCTTTTTAGCGGATAAAATTTAAACGCATTTGCAAGGTAGGAAATTTGTCCATTTTCAAAAAAAACGCCAACTGTTTTGGCGGCATTAATTTTCAAAAATTTAAATTCAAAATATTTGATACAAGGAGCCACAAAATTGCCATTTGGAGGTTAGATTTGAATTCTACGTCATAAAATACGTCTAGTTCGTCATTTTTGTTGAAAAGTAAGCTCATTTACACGAGATTTTCACAAATTTCCGTTTTCATAAATGTCATTCCACCCAGATACTACAGAATAATGTGTATTTACAATGCCGAGCTATAAATTTTATTTTTTAAGACCTCTTTTTAAGATGCTTAAAAATGGAAATTCGTAAAAATCTCGTGTAAATGAGCTTACTTTTCAACAAAAATGACGAACTAGACGTATTTTATGACGTAGAATTCAAATCTAACCTCCAAATGGCAATTTTGTGGCTCCTTGTATCAAATATTTTGAATTTAAATTTTTGAAAATTAATGCCGCCAAAACAGTTGGCGTTTTTTGAAAATGGACAAATTTCCTACCTTGCAAATGCGTTTAAATTTTATCCTAAAAAAGAATTATGTCAATAACTGCTACAGTTTTTGCACACAAGTGATACGCGTGAACCCTTCCATTTTTCACAAAAACCGCCATAATTCGAAACTGCTAAGTTTTGAAAAGAAATATTTTGCCACAGTTACGTAATCATATGAGTACTACTAACTGACAAAAAATTGGCGATTCGAATTTTTTTTTGGTTTTGCCTTTCCTATTCCAGGAGGAATAGGTCATGAGCAAATCCAAAAAGTCATCGTTATAAACTAACGATGGCGATAACTGTTCTAATCATGAACCATCTCGAGACTATAACCAAATTCATTTGAGCATCCTATTTACTGTTTATTACACATACAAGGCTTGTATTACAAACCCATGCCGTCAAGCAAGTCAAATGCAAGGGGCAAAGTGAGAATGTCATTATTTCATGTCATGTCATGTCACAAATGTCAGTAATATTTGTGCAATTGTTCGTCCTTTAAATAAAATGTACCTGGATGCTAATACATTGACTTGTTATAATTATTGTTGTGGACTAACGAGCGAAAATTTGTGAAATAATTAAGAAGCGTTTGAACAAGTATGATGATGTTTCAAATTCGTGTATATACTTGGCGTATATAGAGGATTCAATATTGTCATTGTCAGAGTCAGGTTCAATAATAAAAATCAATTAAATTTTGATATCTCACATCAATTATAATTAGAAACATACTGGCAAAGTTCGTTCAGGGTTCACACATTTGAAAAGCAAGGGCTTTACTATACCACACCATTGAAATGTGTGTAATGCTCAGGTATTAAATCAGTTTTGAGTTTGGGCAATGGATCAACCAAAAGGTTAGGAAAGTCCGAATTGAGTTGTTGGGAATACCGAGAAGTTATTTTATCATCATAGTGTTTCCTTTTAGACTTCACTCACAGAGGTAGGCTTAGATATACTCACCATTTCTTCAGTACTCCGTAAAGGCGAATGACAAAAATAGTTTGGGTAAACCCCTTTCCCGAGTAGAAATGAATGAAGGTCCTTTTCTATTCAATACGATCATGATCATTTGAAGTTCCTTCAGGAACTGATGGCAGGGAACTAAAGTATATAAAGCCTTTAGATTTCTACCAGAAGTATCAGTCCACCTTTTACATCTCACCAGAAAACAACATCTCTAGATCTTAAAAAACTTTTTCGTTTCACCACTCGAACTTGATTTGAAAAAACATTCGAAAATGGCCCTTAGTCAATCAACCCTTCTTATCTTCGCCGTACTCGCTGTAGTGGCTGTGGTCATCCAAGCAGTTCCATTGATAATGCTGCTGAGGGCAGTGGTAAGTTATAAAAAACATATTGACTTGTGCCTGTGTATTAACAGACTGAAAATTGAATAGTGAACTGTATACATTGAAATTTGTGTTTTCCAGATGCAACCGAGAGGGAGGGTCGTTATTTCGGGTACCCTGTTGGAGGGTTGCGGGTTCTTTCGCTAACGCCTTTGCGGCTTCAATTCTTTCGGTGGTGGAGGTTTCGGAGCATCTAATGCGATGGCTTCAGCAAGCTCGGGTGCAAGTGGCATGTGTAAGTTTCTAAAGTTTAAAATTGCGAATCTTCAGCTCGTGTTATGCAGCTATAAAGGGAAATAATAACTGGTACACTGTTTTTTTATTATTCTAGTGGCTTTCCTTATGGGAAGTAAAGGAAAGATTTATACAGCTACACGACTGGAAGTCTTTGTACTATAGACCTAATATTTATCAAACCGGAATGTCTTTTTTGGTAAAATTTTTGTTTTTGTTCAAATTGACATATGTTGTAGAGTCTATTAAGTTGCATTACGGTGCAAAATTTCACATTTAAAAAATGAAGCGTTTCGGAGATATGGCCATTTTTAGAAAAACCTGATGCATTTCAGGAGTTTCAATTTTTCTCAGAAGTTAAGAAAGCTAGGGCCCTGATTCTTTTTTTAGTTGAAAGAAGACTAAATTTGCCAGGTATTGTTTCCTTTGAATTTTTGAAATTTGTCCCCAATTTTTTTAAAAAAATTGTCAAACCTTGAAGAAGTTTTCTTCTGCGATGCTTACTTTTTGTACTGAAGTGATATTCAATGTTTGACAATTTTTTTTAAAAAAAATTGGGACAAATTTCAAAAAATTCAAAGGAAACAATACCTGGCAAATTTAGTCTTCTTTCAACTAAAAAAAGAATCAGGGCCTAGCTTTCTTAACTTCTGAGAAAATTGAAACTCCTGAAATGCATCAGGTTTTTCTAAAAATGGCCATATCTCCGAAACGCTTCATTTTTTAAATGTGAAATTTTGCACCGTAATGCAACTTAATAGACTCTACAACATATGTCAATTTGAACAAAAACAAAAATTTTACCAAAAAAGACATTCCGGTTTGATAAATATTAGGTCTATAGCCTACACAATGGTGCTCTTTCTTATATGTACTTGTTATTTCTAAGATTGGTTTAAATTGATAACTTGTAAGTACGATATCAGTTGCGATGTTGCAAAATAAATTATTTATTGTACACAATTTTCCGAACGTGACAGGTTTTACAAAATAACATCATATTACATGAATGATAAAGCATGAATGATAAAAATTCTGGATGTCCAACCTCATATAACATGTTCATCTTTCATATGATTTATATTAAACTGATTATCAGTAAGTGATTCCTTGGCGTTTGTAGACATCTTTCAGTTCAACCAAATCAGTCAACTTTTCAAACCTTGAAACAATCGGGATATGCATGCCTACAAATAATTATTGGGGATATAAGACTGAAACATCTGAGTCTGCATGTGGGAATGAATGCATCAGACTAGCTTAAAGTTCAACTTCAAGATGATTTGGATTGGGGAAAAAAATGGTACAAATGGCAGTACAAATCACGCAAAATTGCATATTTATTTTGATCCAAATGCTTATAGTCCCATATTCAGAGACTTGGTTTGCCGATCCCCCCGAAATTAATTAGTAGTGAGCATTTTAATTTCAATGCTTTGTTTCTAACTCACAATTAACTTGATTATCAACTGTATTACATTTTTGGTACATACATAAACCCAAACCACGTCTTGGCAGTTGTACTAGATAGACAAATCTAAACTGCTCACAACTCTCACCACGACCTAATTATGCCGTATCATGTTCTGTCATTAACGTCACATATAAATTCACAACAAAATACTCTCTTGTCCGTCCATTTCACTCTGAATCTTTTCCAAATCTGAAAATTTCGAATTCGGGCAAAATTTCACACCAAAATCATGAAACTCCTTCGCTTTTACCATCTCTACAACAGGTTTCAGATTTATATGTACATTTCTTCGTGTGTGATCTATATGCATGACCTAATATTTATCAAACCGGAATGTCTTTTTTGGTAAAATTTTTGTTTTTGTTCAAATTGACATATGTTGTAGAGTCTATTAAGTTGCATTACGGTGCAAAATTTCACATTTTAAAAAATGAAGCGTTTCGGAGATATGGCCATTTTAGAAAACCTGATGCATTTTCAGGAGTTTCAATTTTTCTCAGAAGTTAAGAAAGCTAGGGCCCTGATTCTTTTTTTAGTTGAAAGAAGACTAAATTTGCCAGGTATTGTTTCCTTTGAATTTTTGAAATTTGTCCCCAATTTTTTTTAAAAAATTGTCAAACATTGAATATCACTTCAGTACAAAAATAAGCATCGCAGAAGAAAACTTTTTCAATGTTTGACAATTTTTTTTAAAAAAATTGGGGACAAATTTTCAAAAATTCAAAAGGAAACAATACCTGGCAAATTTAGTCTTCTTTCAACTAAAAAAAGAATCAGGGCCCTAGCTTTCTTAACTTCTGAGAAAAATTGAAACTCCCCCGAAATGCATCAGGTTTTTCTAAAAATGGCCATATCTCCGAAACGCTTCATTTTTTAAATGTGAAATTTTGCACCGTAATGCAACTTAATAGACTCTACAACATATGTCAATTTGAACAAAAACAAAAATTTTACCAAAAAAGACATTCCGGTTTGATAAATATTAGGTCGCATATGATTAACAGACTCAAACACAAAATCCTAAGCATTTGTGCGTGCTTTTTACGTAGTATAGTGCTTGCTGTGCTTGGCTTGAACGAGAACGAACGTGCATTAGCTTAGGATTTTGCAAGCAGCCGGCCGGCTAAACTAAAACTAAAACAACGAGCGTATTTTATCTTCTGAACTATTTCCCAAGCGTGATAAGGTGGAAATTAAAGGTAAGAATAATTAAATGTGTAGCTCATTCGAGTTATTGGTGGTTAAGCAAACTATTATTGCTGTTGTCAATTGTTGACATTTTTGAATCTGGTGATTTGAGGTGTTGTTTGATAGATACAAATTATTTGTCGCTGATTGTGTCTTTCGCGTTTGTTAATTTATTCGTTGAAGATGGTCAGTAGATAATTAAATTATCATAATTGAATTTGTAATTATGATAGTTTTTCGGTGCCGGATGACTTGTTGATCAAAACCGGAAGTCGTCTGATTGACAGTGACAACTGAAGACCGTGGTTTGCTGGACGTGGTTAGTGGTTTAGTTTTGTTTTATGCCAATTAATAATCATCGCGTTATCATAATTAAGTTGTGAGTTATCATTATTGAAGTGTCTTGACTATCTTTTACAGGAGGAATCTTTAGTCAAGTTCATCCCATCGTGGCAACTAACCTTAATACTAAGGTGATTCGAACACCAACAACTACAGCTGTAGACATCGGTTGCAGTTCTTATCAATCATGGATTCATTATCAAAGCAGCGGTGCTTCCACAAAGTCAACAACATGGTGCTCAGTTCGGTTCCCATTGTTCGAAAACTCTTTCAAAACTCGTTGCGAAGAAAGAAACTTTAGAGGAATGGATACACTCTGAGCCACCATGTTGTTGACTTTGTTGGTAGCACCGCTGCCTTTGGATTAAATTTGAATCCATGATGATAAGAACTGCAACGATGTCTTACAGCTGCCTTAGTTGTTGGCTGTTCGAATCACCTTAGTATTTAAGGTTGAGCTTGCCACGATGGGATGAACTTGAGTAAAGCCATTCCTCCTGCTAAAAGATAGTCAAGACACTTCAATAATGATAACTGCCAACCTAATTATGATAATGCGATAGATTTATTAATTGGCATAAAACAAAACTAACCACACACCTCCAGCAAACCACCGTTTTCAGTTGTCACTGTCAATCAGACGACTTCCGGTTTTGATCAACAAGTCATCCGGCACCGAAAAACTATCATAATTACAAATTACAACTTCAATTATCTATTGACCATCTTCAACGAATAAATTAACAAACGCGAAAGACACAGTCAGCGACAAATAATTTGTATCTATCAAACAACACCTCAAATCAAATCATCAGATTCAAAAATGTCAACAATTGACAAACAGCAATATTAGTTTGTTTAATCACAATAA